>JAKCPI010011417.1:0-71933 GCA_023213315.1 Euborellia annulipes
TATTTTTTGCTTTTATGTTGAATTTAAAAAGATCCAGGAGAAATTTTCTATCAAGCACCATTTTTTGAAAGAGTTTTTGATAATTATTTTTTCACAAAAAATTTATATTTCGATTAAAATAAAAGGACGTTAATTTTCAAAAAAAAAAAAAAAAAAAAAAAAAAAAAAGAAAACATGAAAGTTAAATAATTATCTGATTTGACATGGAAATGAATCTTTCCAAGTAAATTATCACTTCTCTGACTTGACAATTTTATTCTGAAATTTTTAAATGCATCAAACTAGAATTATCAGTGGAAAATAAATAAATATAAATTTATATTTACTTTGATGGTGGATCTAGTGATTCGTCTTCCAGAGATTAGATGACCACTCGATCCACCAGGAAAATAATTTACACAAAGTATCTTTTTTTTTTTTTTTTTTACCCCTCCCCCTCCGGGGACATTTGGGGGGTTTTATTTATTATATATTATTTTCTTACTTGGGCGGGGGCGGCGCCTCCCTGTTTGCAATCATAAATTTATCTTTAAATCTAAATCATCTAAAAATATTTATTATTCAAATAAATCCCCCCCTCCCCCCCCTTGACAAATGTAAATATTAATAATCTTAGAGCCAATGGATGAGGGAGGGTTCAGATCCAAGGCAGTACGATTTATTTGGATACCAAATGGTATAAATAAATGTACCTGGACCCCACATAGTATCGTTAAAGTCGATATGTCCTAAAATGCGGAAAAAAATCTTATTTTAGAAATTTATTAAAATTCTATTATATAAAAAATAATACACCCACTTATTAATACAGTACCGCTATAATAAAATATTATCTAATATTTAATTATAACAATCGAAATAAAAAATATATCAAAAATGTCATACACGAAAACTTTTCTTCCTTTTTTTTTAATGTCACCTGGAGGGGCACGACAAAAATACTTTTCTTTTATAAAAATTATTATATAAAAAGAAATTAAACTGTATTATATACCTTTGACATATTCCCCCAATTTTATATTATTATCTCGATTTTATTTTTATTCCAAGACATATTTCGCTTAAGGTACTCGACCTTACCTTGAATAATAGAAGAGGGTCATGGCCCTTTTTCGCCCTTTTCTTTTCACTCCTTTTATTGGCGTAGAAAGGAGAAGGAATTACGACATATTCATTTGATCCAATCATTTGGGATTTAGATATGAAAATCCAACCCATATTTATACTTTAAGTAGAGCGAATGAAGTGAAGTGAGTTATATAATAAATCGATAACTCTCTTAGATAACTTTAGGTATATTCTAAAGCTTGTCAAAACTTTGCTTTTCAAAGAGACAAAGAAAGAAAAAAGTAAAAAAGAGAAGAAGAAGAAAAAAAAAGAAATTACATTCAAAGAACAAAACGATAATATTTACATAAGCAATAAAATAACTTCGTCTTTTTTTTTTATTATATGAGATGAGAGAGAGAAAAAAATTTTAACAATATGGAGTGAGTTGAGGGATCATCTATCAATCAATTTGTGTTTGAATGGAACCTACTCTCTCGCTCTACCATCATTCATCCAAATCTTGAGATATTCAAATAAAAAAAAAAAGGAACAAAATTCTTTACGTTGTTTTTTTTTTTTTTTTTTTTTAATAATTTTGTTTAGTTAAATATTTGTACTAAATTATTGCGTTTCTAAATACTTGCGTAATATTTTTAATTTTTATTAGAAATTTAATTTATATTTATATCCATAAACCTGTTATTATATTATTTCGTAGTTAATTTAATATTTATTATTTTTACGCGATTTTTATTCATTTTTTTTACGCGAACAAGTTTTTAAGAAAAAATTCGCAATTCAAAATTTTGCATTCTCGTTTCAAAATTAAATTTAACCGTTGTCTCTAGTTGAAACATTATGATTTAATTGGATAAATATAAAACACAAGGTTATACGTTTCAATATATCATTATTTCGATACTCAATGTGTCATCTTCCGAATTCCCGAATTAATACAAATACTGTAAATGTTTCCAAATACGTATGCAGTGTTTGTACTAATAATATTGGAACATATAACCTTTGTGTATTTAATTTACCAAATTTTTATTTAACATTTTAAAATTATCCTCAAAAAATTTGTTGAGTATATTGTTTTCATCAAATATATTTTTTTTAGTTCAATATTTTCCAAAAAACTTGTACTTCAAGTTATGAAAGTACTTTTTTAAGTTACTCAGATGTAATGAAATTTCATTTCTAAAAAAGTACTGAATACCATTTCATATATGCTTATAATTAAGCTTAATATTCAAATTGTTTTTTCCTTCAAATTCTATTTAATAGTCT
This sequence comes from Euborellia annulipes, assembly GCA_023213315.1. NCBI lineage: Eukaryota > Metazoa > Arthropoda > Insecta > Dermaptera > Anisolabididae > Euborellia > Euborellia annulipes. Next base: position 2,341 of record JAKCPI010011417.1, read on the forward strand.
TCTTAAAACTTCCTTTTTATTAAATTGGTGAGAGGTATGTGTCAGTTTATTAACTTATTTATTTATAAACATCCTTTTTTTTAATAAGAATAATAAATAATTCTGATTTAAAAAAAATAGAGGGTTTTAATTTATAAACCAAATCAAATAAATACTTTTTTTAAACTTGTAATTGCGCTAAGGGATATATATAAACAGTTAGATGAGATGGAAAAGTAGAAAAAAAGAACGGAAAGCAAAGCAAGCAACAGCACTAAGAGGAGAGAGAGAGAGAGAAAATTGGCGTTTGTAGGCCAGGACGACGACTTGACTGCTTTGCTACCTAAGCAAGCACAAGATGTAGAGAGGGAATGGAGGGGATATATAAGAGAGAGAGAGAAAAAGAAAGAGAGAGAACGAACAAACGGGACGAGGACGATGGCATGCGTTTCACTTGCACAGGTCCACTTCCGGGACGAAGAGGAGAATAAGGAGGAGGGGGAGGGTGTCTCGCCTCGTCTTTTTCAGGAAATCACTTACTGATATAGTTCCCTTTCTTTCTTTCGTCTAAACTATCTTAATAAGAATTTAGCGTTTTATATGAAATAGTCTCAATACCGGCCTATCCAGGGGCGGGTATGTTTATTGCCAATTTGGGATATTTCGCGTTGCAATGCAAGTGTTAAGATGTTAAGGAAGGATCTTGAGTTCAAGCGAGGGTACCGACTGGGCAAAGCATAAAAAGGGACTATTTATGACTGTTTAAAGGGTCAGTTATATGTGTGCATCTGCGTAGCTCCTCCCACAGCCCATAGTTGTATACCCAGAAAGCTGGTCACAAAGCATCTAACTGCCTCTCTAATTTCTAAGTCAACTTGTGGATTTTGTGTTCCCATATTGATATTTTTAATTAATTTTCCAAAATATTTAAAAGATTCAAATTATTACTACGTTATCGCTACGTTTTTAGATAAGTTTTTTTTTTTTTTTTTTTGTCTTCACTACAATCAGTATTATAAATAATACAATTTTTTTTTTTTGTAAAAATATACGCTGCCAGCGGCCCTTTCTTCAAGGCGCCCGGGCTCCCCCCTCCCCCCCCTGTTATGGCACTGGAAATATCTTATACATTTCTAAATAAATTTAACACAAATACAAATCAATTTAATACAATTTAAATAAAACAAAGACAAAAATGTCGATTTTCATTTTGAGGGACAAATCAATATAATCTCGATATGTTTTGTTGGATTTTAATTAAAAATTTTGTTTTTATAAGAATTTCCAATAAAATAGAGAAAAACTGAAATGGAAAGATTATTTTAGAAATTTGGCGTTAATAAAAAAAATTTTCCATATTTTTGTCTTTGTTTTATTTAAATTATTTATTAAAATGAATGTTAAATTTACGTAGAAATGTATAAGATATTTCATATAAAATGTTTAATAAATTACGATTTCATTAAGATAGATTAGAACAGGTCTTTTTAAGAGGAAGCAGTGTTACTTTTTTTGACGCGCAGTGTAAATTGGAACTGGGTCTAATTGGCTTCAGATGCCGAAAAAGACATTAAACAAATTAAAAAACACTCCACTTTTGTCATACCCAATATAAAGGAAATTTTAATCCGCTTAAAGATCGATTAAATAGCGATTGAAATTCCTAACATACTAACCAACAAGAAATTAATTGGACAAATATTGTTATTCAATAGGGCCGATTACTTTCTGGTCGGTTAGTATATGAAACAATCACAAATTTTGTCGAATACCCAACATCATATTCTCAGTGACCTTGCTAAGAATTTAAATGAAATTTGACCCCTGAATTTTTAAAATTTGTAAAAGAAACGTAATGGCAAAAATTAAAAAATTTCAAAGACCCTTATTAAAAAAATTTTAATTGTAAAATTCTTCCAAGTATTAAACAATTTTTACACACTATACACTTTCAATTTTTTTTTTAAATTATATAATATTTCATCAAACATTTAACAAATTTTAATTTTTTTTTTTTGAATCTTATATAATTTTTGATATTTCGAAATGATTAATATTTAATATGAACACAATATCTGCTAAATAAAAAAAAAAAAAAAAAATCGAACATGATTTTAAATTATTCCTCATTCTTTTAAAACGACCAAAAAACAAAAAATCTAACTATAGTATAATAATTATAATAACAAAAACTTTGGCTTAATTTAATACATTGAATAATAAATGCTAAAAAGTATATAACCTTGGATATATATTAACAGGAAGCGTTACGAAATTATCCCATCGTTCATACCTTTATTGTTATATAAACTTGGGAAAAAGTTAAATTGTCAAAAATTCTCTTTCGATTTGTGAATTTGCAATTTTAAGATTTATTTCTATTAACACTTTGAGAGTTTTGTTATAAAAAGAACTAAATTTGAAAGTAGTTTAAAAGCAGAATTTAAACTTCTTATTGAAAGTTTGAAAAGAAAAAGAGAGAGAGATTGTTTTTATTTAACCCATGAGATACCAATGATAAAATCACAACTATAGTTTAATAATAAAAAAATCAAAATATTTTCAACATTTTTCCTTTCTTTTTAGTTTTTCTAATGAATCCATTTAAAGAAAATATTTTTTTTTCTGTCAGATCTTCACTAATTACAAAATTATTGACAATGTTTTGAAACTGGACAAGATATTAATCAATTTAGATTACCAAGGTGGTTACTTGTCATTTATGAGGGGATGGTCCTCATTAAGAATACTAACAACATTTTATTTTTGGAAAAATTGTGTTTTATTTTCTTAATATTTTTTAAATAGAGACTTAAATTGGCCAGTTTTAAGACTCTAATCATAAATGACAAGTAACCACCTTGATAATCTAAAATTATTTTGGATCGCGCTAGAGAATTTTTTAAGCCCTCAATTTAATTTTCGTTTGATATTAATCAATATTAAAATTAAAATTAATAAATAATTTCCATTTTCAATGATAATGGTTACCTCAAGTTTTGTTAATAATAATAATTCTTACTTAAAATGAAAATTCACCATCAAATCCGTAGAGAACGAATTTATTTAAATTAAATCCTAATTTTAATTATGAGTTCATAAGCTGAATTTTCGAAAAATATGCCTATGATGCTAAAAAGAATGGAAAATATTCTTATTTGAACTAGTCATAGGATTAGTTCATCAGCCAGAGATATGAACGAAGGAGGAGGAATTAGAAATAACTTGTAACTTCACTGGATGCCGGTAGATGGCTACAGTCAGAGGACGGTTGGGTTAGAGGTGTTTGTGTGCACAAAAGCACCTCGGAGATCTCCAAATAATAAATTGATAGAATAATTAAAAGAGTAAATTAAAAAACTTATTTATTCTTTTTTATGTGTCCTTGGCTGTTGTTACTCCCCCACCACTCTCCTTTTTTGTCTTTGGCTCTGCCACTTTAATATAATAATAAATACGGGGTATTGGAACTGTAAATACAAATTTGAAAATACAATTTTAATTTTGTTCTTTTTATAAATAGGACACTAAATTTTTTTAAATTCCATTCTCGTTCAAACACCTTTATACAAAATTTGGGTCAAATATTTCTAACGTGTGTTAGTGAATTTTTACTTTCTATAAGTTACATAAATTTATAAGCTACATTAATATCTAATCTTGATTGTTTTATTTATAATAATCAAATACAAATTAAAAATAAACAAAATTTACTACTTCACTTTTTTTCCCCCTTTTAAACTCTTACTCATATTGTGACAAATAAGCTCACACACAAAAACATTATACAGTTAAGATTGTAAGATAAGCAGGCTGCTTAAGCATACTTCCCAGCAATGGCATTTGTCACTAAAAATATCATAAAATCGAATTATCTTCACACGATTTTCGTTTCTTTTTTTTTTTAATGTCTTTCCGTGTTTGGGGTTAAAAAGGAAGCCAAGAAGCGTGTCTAATAACACATGTCACAAGTCTAATTATATATAGCTATATAGGGCTTTATAGGTACAGTAGGGTACGGTGTATAGTAGGGTAGGGAGACCACCGCCCTTCTCCACCTCAAGAGGGCTCTCTTATCGATCCCTGGCTGCTCTTGGTAGAAAAGTAGAGCAAGGGGATGATGCTTTCTCTCCCACCCTAAATCAAGACCAACCAATCGACTTTAGATTTTGAATTATTATCATCGTTAAAATTAAAACAGACGCATTCTAACGCATTCATATTAATAAACTTTTCTAATTAGAATTTAAAAATAGAGAAAGGTAACTAAGTATCCGTGTTCATTGAGAATTTATTTGAAAATTATGATTTCATTGATAATAAGAGAGATTGGATTTAATATTAATTTATTTAAAAAAAAAAGCTTTATTATTTTTTTTTTAATAAAATGAAAAATTAAGTTTTTTTTTTTTTAATTAACCCTTCATCAACATTATTTAAAAAAAATTTTTTTTCAAATAATTTTTTTTCTGTCTTGTAAAAAGAGACCGCGTTGTATTATAGAACTTTTCAAATTTATTTAAATTTTGGAAAACGTCTAAAAAATTTTATTAACTTTATTATTATTTTGTTTTGTTTATTTTCCGAACTTTGACCATGGTCATTTAGCACCAATTAGATCTTATTAATATACATTCTTAAGTAGGAAATAAGAAATACAATAAAATTCTTTTTTTTTTTTTGTATTCAAAATTTTTAAAAATATTAAGCACGTTAACATTTAGTAATTAGTGTTAAAAATTAATTCCATGCCTAGGGGGTGCCTTTAAATATTTTAACGCCGTATTTAATGCATAAAAATGGCGTCTTTAACCTAAAAAGTAAGGTTATGATTTTGACAGCTTTGAAATAAAAGCAACATGTTATCGTCGCTATTAAAACTGTGTTTAGAGAATAGCATTTTATAACGCTGGTTTAGAATGAAAATATCAAATCAAATTAGTAATGCGCATGCGCGATATGTTATCGAGGAGTTTAAAAACACGAACAAGAAGAAAACATAGCTATCTTCATATAAATCGTAAACATCTGGTGCTAAAAATTAAAATGTTAACGTCGCTTTTAAAACTTGGTTTAGAGAATAGCATTTTTTAACGCTGATGTACTTTACCTTTTAACACTCATTTGTTGATGCTAAATTTTAAGAGAATAGACCTGAATATATTATTACAGGTGTAGTTAGGAGGGAGGATATGGGGTTTACCCCCTCCTAAAAAAAAATCCCTAACTACAACTCACTGATATTATTTGACATATTTTTTAGGAGCCTTTCCTATTTATTTTCTAACTAAACGAGAATTTATCGTAAAGTTTTTTTATCCTCGTCCCTAAAACAAATTATTTAATTAAAGAAATATTCGTTTAATATGGGGTCCTTGGAAACAAAAGCACTATTTATGCTTTTATTTGTACTGACTTGGCGTTTTCATTGAGAGTTATTTAATTAAAAGTAACCCTTTCAACAAAAGGATCTCTAGCAGTGTAGGCTATAGATAATCACACTTTCGATCTCTTTTTTTTATTTTCAAATGACTATCTTTAATGATTTCATCATTCATTATTAGTTTGAGTAGATTTATTTTATTGTAAATCTTTCAAAACTAATACATTTAACTAAATTAATTGTAGAAAATTATCATAAATATATTTTATTTGCAAAGGGGAAATACAAATTCCATTTAATAATAATAAAATACACACTTACTATTACTAGTATATCACAACACCTGAACAACAACAAAAACAAACACAAATACATCTTGTAAAAAACACACAGATAAATTATTAACAAAATAATAATAAATTATATAATATATGAAAAATAAACAATTACTCAGACAAATTGGAAAAAGTAATTTTGCCTTTTCACTAATTCTCAATTACATGAATTGAAATAATACAATTAAAAGGCAATAAAACAAATTAGTAGCCTACCTATTTATTTTTATTTCTTCGGTGTATTTTTTTCATTTTTATAATTCTTCTTATTATTTGAAACTATCCCGTTTATTCACCCGAAGTGCTTTCGTGTACGTATACACACACCTCAAACCCAACTGGCCTATGATCGTAGCCATCTATCGGCACCCGGTGAAGTTACTTTATTTCCTATTTCTAACTTCTCCTTGCGTTCATATTTTTAGTTAATTAAATAATCCTGTCAAGTTTCTTTTATTCAACATCTTCTATGCTAGGGAGTTTGATGAGGGACTGCCTCAACACCGGTGTGTAGCCTACTCCTTTCGAAAAATGAATCAAAATATTATTAGGATAACACAGTAAATCCCTCTTCTCGTAGAGTTACTTGATGGCATAATGTTTTTAATTTTTAAAGTTGACACTTAATATATCTAATACTAATTACTTATTTGTATAATATGCTGAAATTCAAACAAAAAGAAAAGAAATAAATAGCTTACTCCAAACTGTTATATTTCATTTATTTTTCTCTAAAAATTGAAAAATATGAAATAGAATAGCCTTTTCCAAACTTTTTTGACCGGGGTCCGGTACAAGGTTTTGAAATTTTTTGAGACCCACCTTATATAAAAAAAAAAATTATTTACAAAACAAATTTTATTTTTTAATATTACTAATAGAAATCAAGTTATTTATTCGTTTGCCGATTTTCCTAGTGTCTATCTGATGTAAAAAAAAAATATGTAAAAATATTTGTGTTTTACAATTTGGGAAACGCTGCTGAAATAGTCTATTTAAGAAATAGTAAAACAGAAAAAATATTTATTTATCGAAAAAGATTTATTTTATTTCATCTCACTAAATCTCTTTCAATAAATGAAAATCACCTGGTGGCAAATTCAGAGGGGTGGAAGAAAAAAAGGGAACTCACTCCCCTAAATCTCCCTTTTTTTCTCCAAGTATTCTTCTTCAACCCCGTTTTTTTTTATTACTTAAATTTATGTAGATTTTATGGTCTATGAAAGAGAGAGGAGAGGGAAAAAAATATAAATTTTCCTCTAAGGTGTGGCCACCACTTGAACGTAAAATATAACACTAGAGAACCTCATTATATTCCTCTTTGCTTATTTTTTTTTTTTTTTTTTTAGATTATTATTTGATAATTTCTTTAAATGAAAATTTTTTTATTCTTATTTTTTTTTTATAAGGTATCTTTTTTAAAAAATAATTTATCGAAACTAAACTCCATTAATTGTGTATTTGTGACACTAAGCTGAATTAGAGATAGGCTGACCATGAAATCAACTTATCATTTATATTCAGATAAAAATTTTTTACTTTTAAAAAAAGACACTAAAAGAAATGTTCACTTTTTAATACAATAGTTTAATCTTTGTAGTACCCTGCAGAAGCAGTGGGAGGGGAGGCGTACCTACCGTGGAGTTGTTGAGGCAAAGTGCCCTAAGTCATGAAATTTTGATTTTTTTTTTTTTTAAATACAAATGAGAAAAAAAATAGACATTAAAATATTTTAATTAAAAATAAATAAATAAAATAGAATAATAGGCCCATCACGAAAAAAATATATTTTATTTGAAAAATTATTATTATTTTTTTAATTTTACCCTTTTAGTCATTATTTATGTATTTTTTTAGTCAGTATTTATGTACAATATTTTTTATATAATATATAGGCCTACATATTTTCGTATTGAGTTATACTCATGGCTCAACAAAGCCAAGAGATAAAATATATATAAACGCCATTGACCCAAAAATTAAAAAAAGAAAAAACTTTTTCCTTATCTACAGTATTTAAAAAAAAAATTAAATTTTTGACGCAATTGGCCGTTTTTTGAAAAAAATTATATTTTAATAAAATTTTCCAAATAAAATAAATAGAGTAGGGGCCTAAATATAAATATATATATATATATATATATGAAATTTCACCCTGCTTTCTTTGAAACATTTTAAAGGCCATAGAGTAGTGGTAGAGTTTTCGCCTCTTGTGCTGAGGGTCAGGGGTTCGCTTCCCGTCTCATGCGACAAAAATTTATTTCAATTTAATTGGCAATCAATAAATGACCTTCGATGCCGAAAAAGCCTTAATATATTTCATTTAGGGGTGAGAATCTTATTTAAGAAGTTCTACACTTCTAGTTGTCAAATCATTTCACAAGAGTGCCGAAATACACTTTAAGTGTTAATTTTTAATTTAATTTAATAAATTAAATAAGCCCCAGAAAATGTAGAGTTATTAGATTTAAGTTGTTCTTATCAAAAAGAATTATTTATTTATTGGTTTTTATTCAAATAGAAGTATTCGTATTACACTAATAACAATAATAAACAAGGGGGTGGTTTAAAAAGAGAATTGAGTCAAGTTAAAGAGTCAATTTTCATTTCTCCTTTTCCCACTATTGATTCTTAATTATTATGAGGAAATAGATTCTTTAGGCGCTTTCTCTCTCTCTCTGAAACTAATCGAATAATAGGGAGTGAGTGAGAAGGGGCTGGATGAATAGAGAGTGGGGGAGACAATATTGGTGTGTTGATGTATGGGTGGGCAGCTTATCATTCATTATCATCAATCGATAATATTTTAATGCTTTTCACTCACTTGAAAAATCATCAGTATAGATGGACATTTTGATTTGAGTGGGGAAATATTTTTTTTTATTTATTTATTTATAAATCACTTAATATTCCTAGCTGGTAATTTATTTATTTATTCGTCGTATTAGAAATTACTATCAATTATATTGTAAAAAAAAAAAAAAAAAAACTCCTTTTCAATATAAAATTATATTAGTATTTTGAAAACATTTAAATTATTGACAAACTATCAAGAGAATTTAATCAAATTAATTCTACGTGTTTTTTTTTTTTTTTTTTTTTGATAAATTAACTTTGCTGCCATTTTTTTTTTTTTTTCAAGATATTGTCTGACCATGTCATTTTAACTGATAAGTTTGAAATAAACATAGGTATTTGAATTTAAAAATTTGCTTATCTGCAAAAAACACAAATAAAAGAGTAATTTTTTTATTCATATTAAAATGTTATATTTATTTGTTCTATTTGATCCAAAACAAAAATCTCATAAAAATTAAATGATTAAATAAAATACAGTATATGAATTAATTTGAAATTATTGATATCCAGAACGTTTTCTTAAAATTAATTAAACAAAAAAAAAAACATTTAAACACTTGTTATCTAAATTCTTTATTAGAAGATATGTAATAAAGGAATGAAACAAAATAAACATTAATCGCCCGGGGGGGGGGGGGGGGGGGGGGGGGGGGGGGGAAAAAATACTAATATTCCAATTTTAAAAAGAAAAATACATAATTAAATAAAAATAAACAAATAAATTTTTTGAAAAATCAAAACAAATTTCTCACCGAAATATATTTATTTTTCAGAATAAATTAATTTTGGATGGTAATGTTTTTTTTAAATTTTTTTTCCAAATAGTTTTATTTATTCAATAAATAAATAAATCACAATACAATTTATTTATTAATGACTAAATCATCATTTTAGGAGTTTATTCAAATTTAGAATAGTAACCGGTGACTCTAGTTGAAACATTATAAATAGATAAAAATTAATAAATTAATTAAAATAAAACACTTAATGATATTTTTTAATTTATTCATTATACTATTTCGACAACTTAGCATATTAAATTTTAGAAATACTTGTCGAATACGAATCAAGTATATAATTTACAAATGAATAAATTGAAACATATCACCTAGTATTTTATTTAATACATTTATACTGATTAATCTTTACCTATTTCCTCTTCATTGTCTAAAAAACTTCGGATAAATAGTTTACTCAACACACCACCCCTATTAACATACTGATTAGAATATTGACTCCGAAAACTAATTAGGTATTTAAGTTTCAACGCACTTTTACTTTTTGTATTTCGACTTATGAAACATACTATATATCCTTGCTTTTATTTATCAAGGGTAAAAGAGACAAACAAATAGCGAAAACTCTCTCTCCCTCTTGCTAGCACATAAATAGAAACACTCACACATACACACGCACATATTTGCATATTGGTGCTGTATTTAGCTTTCGATGTGATTTGATTTGATTGCATAGATCGGAGGGTCCGAGATGAGAGTGAATACATGTTCAATGAATTAAATTATTAGTAATCTTTGTTTAAAAGAATTAATCAGTCCTGTTAACATGACTAAATTAATTTACTAAAAAAAAAGATTAATTACTAGACTCGTCTATTTTTTGGAACAAAGTTCCTTTTCCTAATGCGCATGCGCCGGACGCAACCGAACATACCTTTGGTATCCAAATTATTTATTTTTTCAAATTGGAAACAAGAACAAAATTTGTTTTAATTTATTGTTCTCTCTCCCCCCTTTTCAATTCCCTATCGGTAGAACTTTTTTTACTTTCTCATAACTTTCTCTTTTGATAATTAAATAAAATGAGACGATCTTTTTAAATGAATTTTGTTTCGGGTAGTATAATATATCAGTATAATATTATCAGTCCACATTTATTTATACTCATTTTGTGGGCTTAAATTGTTAAAATAATGCATACAATTAATCGAAATTTCATTATTCTCAGCTAGAATTTTATTTGTAATACACTTAAAAAATTTTGTCACTCGCAAAAGAAAACTAGAATTGTTTTTTTGCTATAAGATTCACAAGTATAATGCTAGAAGTAGGAAGAAAGTAAAAATTATTGTAATAATTACTTGTACTGGTTCCAAGCAAGTTCCGCTCTATAGAAAGTTGCTCTAATCTAAACTTTATTACATACAATAGATTGTTATTATATATATTTTTTTGTTTTACTAAACAAATTCCTCTAATTATACTGTAAAGTTTGAGCAACGATCAATTATTTCACAAAAAAAAAAAAAAATTGACAGACAAAATTTGTATTGTATGCAAATTTCTTAGTTAAAACAAGCGCAAAAACCCAATTTATTGCTAAATTTCTAATTTAATCCCGTTAAGACAATCTAAAGAAAGTTTTATTGAAACGGTTAAAATTTCTGTCGCCTATGAAAAACCTCCATCCCTTTTTAGAATGGAAAATTTAAACAAATGTTTGGTGTTATGATCTATTTGTTTTGTGACATATATATACAATTTATTATTGAAATTATTCATGCCCCGGAAAACATAATCAGGATCTTCGGTTTTGAATTAAACTACGATTTCATGTTCCAAGTTCAATCCGATTCAATTCCCGGATGAGACGAATTTTGTTATTCTTTCCAAGTTTAAAATAAATATTTCTTTTGATATTTAAATTTTATAAAAATTATTTTTTGGTATTTTTTAGATATAAACTTCTAAATTACCAATCGGGGATAAAGCATTCAATCTTCTTCTTCTTCTAATTAATAAAAAATACTTCAAAATTATTGTGTGGAAGGACAAATTCTTCTTCCACTTTATTCATCTTAGGCCTTAGAGCTGTTCTATTGCACTAGAATCCATCATATCACCTTCCCATTTGCCATCTATGTCGCCACATCAGTGGGTGGATCGGCTGGCTGTAGGGGTGTGTATGGAGGCCAGTTATTTATTTATTTAAAATAACCAAAATTAAATCCAAAATAGATGAAAATAAAATTGTTTAGAAAAATACAAAAACAATCTATCAATACATGATAAATTAATTTAATTTGAAATATTTAAAATGCCGAAGGTATCAGGGCATGGAACGTCCCCGGTAGGCAACGGTATAGGTCAATTAATTAAAATACTATATATAATTTCAAAAACCTAACATCAGCAGCCGAGAGGGCAAATTTAAAAAAAAAAAATTCAAAATGTTTTATATATATATATATATATATATATATAAATAATTGTGCCTAGATCCAAATATATAATCGCATTTTAAATATTGAGTATCGTCTAAAGTCTATATGGCCTAAGATGCCGAAAAGACTAAAATAAAAAAGTAACTATAAGGGACATCTAGGTGAAGTTAGTTGCATGTTACCATAGTATATGCAATGAAGTTATGATTGTATATGTTGCTAACTTCATCGCATATAAAATGCAACTAACTTCACGTAGATGTCCTTTTTATATGCAATGAAGTTATGATTGTATATGTTGCTAACTTCATCGCATATAAAATGCAACTAACTTCACTCTTCGAAATGTTGTACAGTATTTATTTTTTAAATAAATAATGAATAGGCCTAAACATGTGGTGTATAATTAAAAACGCTCATAATAATAAAACTATATCATCTCCAAAAAAATATTTTTTTTAACTCGACTAAAAACGATCGGATCATTTTTAAAAATTACAATATAAAATAGGCCTACTTCACAAAAATTTAAATAATCCATTAAATCTTATAGTAAATAAAATTCTTTGTGATAACAAATTTATTTGAGCGAAAAATTTGTGATTTTGGATAAAGCCACAATCCATAATGTTTATCGATTAGTATTAGGTAGTAGGCCTACACGAACGAAGGTACAGGAGCAGAGAGATACCTGCTAGCCTCCCCGCCATGGCCGCCGCCCTGAGGCAAGGCCGCTTACGAGGCCGAACAACTAAAGTGGAAGAGAACGTTGCAAAAAAGCAAAACCTGCTGCTGCTACTGCTCATGCTGTTCGATGATTTCTCTTCTCTCTTTCTCTCACTTTTATCCCCTTCCTCTCTTTCAATTTGAGAGAGTGTTGTTGTGGACAACACACTCACACTATCGCCTTCAATTAAGTAAAGGCGAGAGAAAAGATTTTATCATTTTCTGGATATGTCAATATAAATTTAGATGTAATTGACCCTCAAAAAGACCTTCTCTCTATTTAGTTCAATGCTTATTCAAGATCCTCTACTATCCGATGCAAAAGATTATTATAATTTTTAATAAACTTTCTAAATATTATTTTTTTATTATAAATCACGAATTAGTAATAAAGAGTATTTTATAGGTAATAGAAAAAATAACTTTTTATGAAAAAGAAAAAGAAAATGAAAGAGTGTTAAATATATAAACAATTTGAGTTAAAAACCCCACCCACTAGAACAATGAAATTAACATCTTAACCTAAAAATTTTATTTATATTATAATAAAGCCAAAAGTGAAAGTAAAAAATAAATTATTACACACAAATACAATATTTTACAAACTACCTACCATTCACTAATTGAGACTTATTAATTTAGAATTATTTTATTAATAAATTAACGGCACGCTTAGCAGATTCAAGTCCTCGGTGGTTAGGTCTAAACAAATAGGCTATAAATATATTTTTGAGCTCTTCAAATATCTCTAATTTTGATGGCATAGTTTACTTAATTTTTACCAACTTTTTGATACTTGAATTTGAATGACTGACTACTGTATTTGTAAAATTTTTTCCAGTAGCGACAGGCCTTAAAATTATCTAAACTGACAAGTTCAAAATAGAATAAATATTATTCAGTTCTTATCATTTTAATCTTTCAATCATTCAGTTTATTTATCTATAAAAAAAATTCGAAACTTTCAAATCACATTGTTAAATTTCAACCATTTCTAGGGGGGGAAAAAAAAAAAAAAAACGTATTGTTTATTCCTTTTATGAGATTTATCATCGTGTACTATTTATTTATTGCTTTGTTCGTTCATTTATTTATTTTATCATCTTTATACAAGGCGGGAATTTTTCCAGCAAAAACGTTTTTCCCCCTGAATGACTGACGTATTTTAATGATGTAATAATAATAATAATAATAATCATTATTTTTACTTTTCCCTAATGAATAAATGCATTTGTATTTAAAGGTCATTTAAAATATAAAATTCATTGAGAATTACTTTTTTTTGCCTAAATTATTAACCAAAATTATAAATAGAATTATATTATTGGCCTATAAGAGATTGACTAGCATGATTTTTATTCAGAAAATGTCATTTACGCTTATAAACAATTTCAAGGACATAAGAAATATTTTTTCTCAATAAAATGTCAATTTTATATTTACCAAAAGATACTACAGTATTTAAAATAGAATAGAAACTCGTTTATCCGAATTTTAAAATATCCGGACGTGAGAAGCCCCCCAGCCTTTTACAAATCCTTTCGATAAAGGTGTGGTGGTATTAAATTTGCTTTTTTTTTCTTTCTTTTCTGGATTAAAATTAACTAAATATTAAATGAATATTCAAAAGTTATTATATGAAATTTAAATTTCTAAAGAATAATAAAAGAACGGTAAATGAATATTAATTTTTATAAAAAAAATTTTATTATTTTTGTTTTTTACTTTTAATTTCAAATATCAAACGCACTTCATACTTATTTATGAATTTATTATTATTTGAAATTCCCTCCCGATATATTTACCCGTGATGCTTTCGTGCACTTTGACGTAACCGGCCTGAGAGCGTAGCCATCTATCGGCACCACGTGAAGCTACATCCTTTTCTATCTCCATCTCTTTCACCTGTGTTCCTATTTATGAATATATAGAAAAAAGTAATATAATTTGTTCTTTAGGCATTTAAAATTAAAAATAATATAGACAAAATAATAAATAAAGGCAAATTTTCACCTTGAATTAATAATTAATTTTCTTTCTTCATTCAAGTTAACTTTTATTTTTTCTGAATTGTTTTCTAAATTTTCGTTTTATTTAATATATTTCATCAATGTCAAATTTACTATTATGTGATTTATTATTTAATATTATTTATTCATTCATCTATTTATTTATACATTCCATTCAATGACATTTATCGATGACGTGATAAAAACAATTCTCTGCCTGATCCTGACATCATTAATGAAATTGTGAAGAGAAACTAGTGCGTTAATATTTAGACCTACCTTTGATTATGTCAAATGTTTTATTTTATTTGTCTAAAATTAATATTTTCTTCTGATATTTAAAATTAGAAAATTATTTAGCGTTAAGTATAAAAACCCTTTACCATTATTAATTTTTATATTATCTTAAAACAAATAAAAAAAAAAAACTTTATGTAACATTTTCCCTAATTATTTGAATCAATCACAATACAACATATTTATTTATTTATTTATTTTAAGAAGGTGATTACACTTCTACTGAATAAATTTAAAAAAAATTAATTTGTATATCAAACTCTTTTTATGTTTAGATCGAATTTAAATAATTTTCAAATTTTATATGTAGGAAGAAATAATCATAAAATATAAAATCAAAAATTTCACCTTGAGAGTATAAACAACGAAATTATTTGATTGCCTCTTGATACTCAAGGTGATGGATTTTTTTTTTAAATTTTATTTTAATTAAAGTAAAATACTTTATTTCATCCTCATATATTGAATGCGGTTGATGAAATTTCGGAATATTGCACCAAAAGAGAGGGGGAAAGAGAAGTTGGAATTGATGGGGGGGGGGGGGGAGAAACACGATTACGAAGTCTCTCCGGAAGAAAATGAGTAAAGTCCCCAAGGACGTGACTAGCAAGGAACAGCAAGCAGCAATTAGCAATGCTGGTAATTCAGACAATAGTGGCAGCGATTTGGTCAGGAATTGTGAACGATTTGGTGAAAATTAACTCCTTAGGATCTTCATGACCTTAATAACCCCCTCCCCCCTACCTCCTCCTACTCCTCCTCCTCTCCATCTCCCAAAGGACTAGGTCATTCATATTTCAACATTCGTTGTTCTTTTTAATGCGCATCTCAATAACAAATCATGTTTTCATAATATTTTGCGAGACGCAATGTTGCTGTTTTCTTCGTTTTAAGCAAAAACAAGTTGTAGATTATCATAATTAGATGATCATAATAGCAACCCAAATAACTTACTTTTTTTCTTTTTCGATTATTATTCATTAGTATAGAAATTATTTTATGCATTTTTACGAAAAAATTATATATTTTCCATTTATCGTGGCTTTAATTTCTTCATCACTTCAAAAATGTTGCCTCTCTTTCTATGATTATTCAAAAAATACATCACTGTGCATTCCATAGAGGAAAAAATAACGGGTCAACAATACACCTAGTTTTCTTTGTTACAACAACACACTCTATTGGCCATTCTTTGAACTCCTGCCAATTGCTATCTAATCTTAAGACTTTTAGGAATTTTATCATAATTTATTTTAATAATTTATTCATCAGTGTGTGTGCCTGTCTGTGTGTGTTTTATTTTATAAAATTATTAATTCCTATATTTATATATCAGTTTTATTATGGTAGTTTTTAATTACAGACCATATTTTGTATTAATTATTTATTAAAAATGTAAATAATGTACAACGTTTCGACAATTCTACAGTCGTTTTCAAGTACTGTACATTTGGCCCGACTAAAGTGAACTAACCTCTAAAGAAAATCTACATGAAGTTAGTATCATTTTATATTCAATGAAGTTAGAAACATATACAATCATTCCCATGAAGTTATGGTTGGTAACTTCATTGCATGTAAAATGCAACTAACTTCACGTAGGTTTCCTTAGAGATTAGTTCACTTTAATCGGATCAAGTGAACAAGTAGTTTAAACGATTTACAGTATTTATATTTTAGGCTATATAAATAATTAATACAAAATTGGGTCTATAATTAAAAACTCCAATAATACAAACCGCAAAAGCTTTAATAGACATATATTAATTAGTTTATTAATAATTAATGTTTCTTTTGTTTTAGGTAAGGATCGCTTTTCCTTTCTTCATTATGAAATCCCAATTATGACGTCATTTTGTGAGTAGATTCTATTTACACCTCATCCTATTAACGCCAATATTATTTGTTTTTAAGTTTTTTTTTTTTTATTTCATTAAATGATGATTGATATACAAAATAAATAATTTAGACAGGAGAAAATATAATTTGCATAACTAACGAAGATATTTAATAAAGAATATAATTAAATAGACTTTTAATTATAAACTAAATCAAATTTTTGAAAAAATATTCAATTACTTTATATTCAAAGTAAATATATTTCAAATCAAAATTAAAAAATTTTATTTTATATTAAACTAATTTGATAAATCGGATAAGTGTTTATTTATTAAAAACTAAATGATTGTTTCTCAAAATATTTGTAAATTTTAATCCCAAAAGCCTACATCATTTTTTAATAGTATAATTTCCAAATTAAAAAAATACAAACTTGGTTTTTGTTGTCGTTGTTGTTGTTCACCTCACTCACTTCTTCACTTAGCAAATCCCCATTTCAAGGATATTTAATATAAACTTTCAAGGGTACCTCTCACTAAACCAATCAGCTTAACTTTCTTTTGTATTATTTTGTTTCACTTTTCATATACAAACTAATTATCTCTCTCTCTTCCTTTATTTATTCTAAAAACATGCATCGAATGAGTGATTGATAAAGATTTTTTCTTTTTAAGGTCAATTTATCTCACTAAAATACGTTTATCTATTATCATTTTTAATAATAAAGTTTTTCTTAATAGCTTGCTTGCTTTCTCAAGGACATCGTGAATGAGCCGCTTAGACCTATAGGAAATCTATAAATGTCAAATTTTTGTTTTTTATTTTTGGTTCTATCATTTAAAAAATTATTTTGAAATATAGAGAAATTATTTCTTATCTAAAAAAATTATCTCAACTGGGAATCGAACCCCGGGTCAACAGATTGGTACAGTCAACGCCAGAAGTGTCTGGTGTGCTCGACAGTAGAACCTTAGTCACCCAAACCAATATTTTTAAAATAATAAGACAACACTTTTTTGGTTGCCTAAGCTCAAGGACTCCGACTAAGAAGTTATTATTCTCAAAATATTTCTTATAGACCTAGATATGATATATATACTTATGCCAGTGGCGGTTCCAGGATTTTGTTAAGGGGAGGCCTGAAATTTCTGTAGTAGAGGGGGAGAGGAAGTCGCGCATTCAAGGAAGGAAGGAAGGGAGGGTAATGGGGCAATAATGATTTAGTTCCTGAATCAAATTATCATTAATACTTTTATATGATTAGATTCATTATATCTGTTCAAAAAGGGGAGGGGGTTATGGAATTTTTATTTTCATTAGAAATATAACTTCTATTCTCTTTTTCTCTATTTAAAAAATCATTATAATTTCAAAATATTTCATACAAAATTTTATTTTCATATTAGTCACTAAAAGTGTGATTTTTTAAGAAGTTTTTAGGTTAATAGATTTTCCTATACATTTTTTTTTCTTTTTTTTTTTAATTTGCACAGAATTAGTCTATTATTTACAATTATGGCCCCATATTAATTTATATTTCAAATTTTTTACAAAAGTAAATTTTTATTTATTTCATTTTTCCCCCAGACAAAGAACAAATCTTGGTACTTAGAATATATTTTTCTAAATTCTTAATTTAAAAATAAAATTTGTCATGTTTTTAGGATTTAATAATTGATAAAACTAGTTAATGAAAAAACTTCTTATCGTATTCAAATTGGATTTGAAGGGACTTTGGCAAAAAATAAAGGATTGGATAAAATTTCTATCAAGAAATATAAGGGCCAGGACAATGGGGGAAATTTATATCGAGAATTTTGTTGAAGAGAAATATAAAAAAAAAAAAAAAAAAATTGAATAAATTTTAGCATTGGGAAAAAATTAGGCATTATAATAAAATGGAGGAATATATAAATTTTTTTTTATTAATAAAATTTGTAGCCGATTTTGATTTAGTTAAAGTTTACTGTGAAAACAAATATTAAATTTTCTAAAATTCAAATTACAAAATCTCTGAGGTTAGTTACCTTGCTTTTAAAATCATAAAGACTTTCACTTGAAGAATAAATAATGTCAGAGAGCAACAGCAGCAGCAACAGTAATCGAGAATAAAATTTTTATATCAAAACAAAAAAAAAAAAAATCCCCTAAAATGATTTATAATTTTCACTAATTAAACTTCTTCATTAATACATTAAATCTAATCAGATTTTGCAGATTTCTAAATAGAAAGTTTTGTTAGAGAGATTAACATAACATTTGTTTGATTCAAGTGACATCATCAGTTGGTGCATTGAACTTGCATTCATTTTTTTTTTCTTTTATTCTAATTGCACTAGAATTCACCTTTTCGAAATAGAAAGTGTAAATTTTCTAAAAAAAAAAAAAATTTGATATAATAAAATTTATAATTAAAAATATAATTTTTTTTTTTAAATAATAAATATTTTGATAATTAAAAAAAATTTTTATTAAATCTTTTCTAAGTTCATGTGTTAGAATTTTTATTTTTGTATCCATGGTTAAAAACATTTCATAAAAAATTTATGAAAAAAAATATAGCTACCTGGCAATCATTTTATACTTAATTTAAATAATTGCCCTTGTTACTTATGCACCGGTTAATAGAACAAAAATTAATTTCTCTTTATAATCGATTCAGGAACTCTCGATTTCGCTATAAGTTTTTTTTTTTCTTTTTACTATTTCCAGGTCATTAACTATTATTTCCTAATAAATAATTAAACATCTTTGGCCGACGTTTATATTAAATAAATAGTTTCCATTAAAGAATAGAACTTGCATCATTAATTAATTAATTACACATTGTCTCTAACGTAACAAGAATCCTTTTTAATTAAATCCGCCTATATATTTAATTTTTTTTTAAGTGAAAGTATGTCAAATTTATTTTAAAGCTAGATCTATTAAAATTTTTACAAAAAGATTGTCTGAAGGACATGGAAGGTTTTTTTTTTCTTTGAGATATTAAAACCTGTTCCTTGATCAAAATATAAAAAAATGATAATAAATTTTTAAGTTTCATTTTAACATGAAGATTTTTTTTTTTTTTTTCAAATTCTCTTAAAAAATTTTCTTTGTGAAATGATATGGTGGCGCCAAAAATTTTCAATTAAAAAATTCCGGCTGAATTAGAATGAAATCTGCACTCCGATCACAACTAGAACATAAAATTTTATTAGAAAATATTTACATATATAAAATGAAATTGGATTTTTTTTTGTCTTTTCGAAATTAATATTAATTCTGACGATAATCTTTAATTTTTAATTAAATCAACTGGTAGGCAATATAATTTAAATAGATTCATATCTTTAGATCTTTTTTGTAATGTTTAGATCCTGAAACAAAAATATTTGTTTAAAAAAAAAAATACACCTTTTAACTAAGACAACTGAAAAATTTCGCTATAATAAAATTCGAGCTAAAATGAGTACAGTCAGCGCCACAAGTGCCTGATGTGCTCGAGAGTGGAGCCTTAAGTTAGGCAATAAAAATGCTTAGTCGTTGGGTATGTTGCCTTGGCCAAGTTCAAGGCTCACTCTCGAGCCCATCAGGCACTTGAGGCGTGAACTGTACAAGCTTCTTTAGCATGATAAATAAATATCAAAAAGGGACTCTACCCTCCGAGCCATGCTACTGGTCTTAATTAAATAGATATTAAATTATACAAAAAAAAAATGATTAATTCTAAATAAAATTTTATTTATTTTTTTATAGAACTAAAGATAAATTGAAAAAACATTTTAATTTCGTAATTATTATTTTTTTTTTATCGGTGTTTTGTAAAGTACCTTTTTAGTTTAGTTCTAATTTTTTTTCTTCTATATGCTAATGCCTCAATTTATCAACTGTCTATAACTTAGCATTCGATTCGATTACTCGTATTTTTTCTTCTTTTTTTCATCATATAAGTTATAATATTTTATACAAACAAATGTTGAGATAAATGAGAGGCAAAGTTCAATGTTAACTTATCATGAAATGTATACATGTATTTAGAGAAATATAATCGTCTCTTACAAAGAAATAATAATCAGACAGTATAAAATTTAAATACTACATTTTGGTGGAATTTACAAAAATATAATTGAAGAGAATAAAAAAATAAAATACTGTATCTTAATAATTTCAAAACTAATGGAACAAATTTTCCTAATTATTCGATTCGCAATCGCAACAAATTGACAACAAACCGTTTCAAAAACAAATACAGGAATTAACTGTAAAGAAAATTTCCAAGTTAGTCAGGCCGTTTTTTTTTCTTTTCTAACACATGTTGATCATAGATAGAAAAAGACTCCATAGATAGAGAGATAGATAGAATGTCTGATTCTGATTTGGCGGCCAGAAGTGACACATTCACACAGGCTTTTATGAATGTGGGTCAAGGCATTCGTTCGCTTGCTGCTCTCTGCTCGTCCAACCAACCAACCAACACTTTGCTTTGCCTTCCGAATATTACTTACAACACACACAGAGTGTAATTCAAAAAAAAAAAAAAAAAGAAACCTATATATTATATCTATTTTAAATGTCATATTCATTAAACACAACATTCATATATTACAAAATGATTCATTTATTTATTAAATATGTCGTATTTAATTAGGCGATTTAAAAATATAGTCTTAAAATACTCTTTTGATTTTTAAAATCCTGTTGAATTTTGTGCCGTGGGGGAGGCGAGCAAAGTTATTGCTATCACCATCTTGAGTGAAAACAATAACTTGCACGCTTGAATTATTTGGTGTTAGCTCAGTGGTAAGAGCGTCGGGCCGGAAACCTAAGTGGCTCTTAAGTTTAATTAAATTAGCTATTTGAAAAAAAAGAACACTCGATGAATAAAAAAAATAAAAAAATGAGTATATACATTTCAAAAAGCATGTAAAAAATAATTGATTTATGAATTTTAAACAAAATTATTGCAGCAAATTTTGAAAAAATCGAAAAAAATTGAAAAAGTACATCAGTAAAGTACTGATAGTTTTTGGCCGATTTTGTTTAAAAGCTTATTTTCACGACTTCGAGGGATGTCTAACTAAAATATAAAATTTCAACCTCGTAGCTCATTTCCTTCATGCTTAAAAATGTCCACCCAGACCAATTTGCGGGACCCACTTTTTTGGACTCAGGGGACCTCAAAACATGAATATTTATCAAAAACTCGACATCGAATTTTTGATATGATGGCAATACTTTCTCTATATATTTCATATATAGGTTAAGAGAAAGTAAAAATTAATAAAATTTTATATTAAAAAAAAATTATCATATTTTTGTAGGATTAAAATATTCTTTTATTAATAAATTTGCATAAATTATATTTTCATATAAAAAAAGTCCAAAGTTTTTGAATGGTTCGATGATAAATTTATCATTCGATTTAGATACAAAGAAACAGAAGAAACGATGAATAAATAAATAAATAATTAATTTCATGAATTATGACGATTTTTTTTATCGTCTGCGCGTTTCAATGTCATCTAAGTTTATATATATTAGCTAGGGGAAAAAATCGGCCTAACAGGGAATCGAACCCTGTATTAAAAGTCCCAACTGAGTTAACAACAAATAATTTTTACTTAAAAAAATTTTATTTAGATAATTTTATTAAATTCTTATTAATTTAAATTTTATTAACAATAGTTTAACAATTAATCTTTTATTATTGAGTAATAATTAAATGAATGAATTTAATAATAAATAACCTTCAAAATCTTACATTTTATTGTTTATTTTAGAGGGAGCAATGTGTCAAATAACGTTTAATCAAAGAGAATGATTTCACTTTAATGTTTAAATACTAGTTTAATATATCATAGTGACGTCAATCATTGATCATAAAATGTTTAACAAGCTACACCTTCTACTTTAGAGAAACACCGATGTTGCATTAAATGTAAATTCACCAACAAACAACACTATTTAGTATTTGTGAATTCAATAATTTACAATTATAGGAAATTTGTTTTTAATAAAAAAATATTTATTCCAATTATACAATAATTGTGTTGATAAAATGAGATAGCGATAAATTTATATCAGATTTCAAAATTTTTTTATTTAAATATAATCAATTTAATTACTAATATAATACTTTTAATACCTAAAATTGTTTAATTCAATTTTATTAAAATAGACACTTTATTCAATTATCAATATAATCTTTATTTATAAATAAATCAATTTGCAAAATTTTATATTAACCATTCATTTATTTAAATAAGTATTAAATTGAAATCCATCTGATTTAGAAATTTAACCTCAAATTCACTTCATTAATAACAAAAATAAATATAGAAATTTAATTAAAAAGATCAATATTATCATTTATAATATTGTATTCGTGGATTTATTACTAATCAATTATGCCATTCAAACATTTTTTTAGTCTTCGGCACCTGAGGCAATATAGTCTCTACATCCCCTTGCTTGTTTTTATAATACATAATAATTTTTTATTAAAAATCAAGTCTACATGTCCAATCTAATTATTATTATGTAAGTTGTTAAAAAGTGAGTAGAGCATTCACTATTCAGAAATAAAAAAAAATAGATATAATAAAAAATTTTATAGACTGAACTTATTTTCACCAATGTTCGATGATCTCTATAGTTGATGACGATCATGACGTTAAAGATGATGATGTTGATGATGATAACCTTGGCTTGGGTTGGAAAAGTGTCATAAAACAAACAAGAAAAGTCCTTCGTTTGAAGGAGAGAGAGAGAGAGAAGGCAAGCAAAGCAACATACGCTACGCCTTAGCACTGCTGGTTGCCTGCCTGCTACGCCGCCGTCGTAACACTTATTGATCCTCGGTTACAGGAACCTCAACTTTCTCCATTTTGATGACTACTTTTAACCAAATAAATTCCTCTTTTCATTCCATTTAATCAACTGGTTCTTGTATATACTTAAGATACAGTTTTTTTTTTTTTAATTTTATTTTAATCAAATAAAGTATTTAATTATTTAAATAATTTACTTAAATCTGATTTATCTTTTCTATTTGTCAGTCATCATTAAAAGTATTTTTTTTTTTTTACTACCAACTATTAAAAAGATTAGAGTCAAGGGTAAAAATACTCTTAAAAAAGATTCTCAGATTTGGGAAAAGAAAATCTGGTTGTCATTTTTTTCTAGTAATTCGATCCTAGATCTGTTAGAAAATTTTGTATTACAATCCAAGATCCTAAACCGTTTTTGCCAAATGGTTTTCAATCCAAATTCAAAATAAGATCTAGAGATTTAGAAGAAAATTTTGGACTACGATCCAAGATCCTAAATCGTTTATGCCAAAAGGATTTCAATTCAATCCAAAATAATTGAGATTATTCAAATTTTGACGGTAAAAAGAATGAAGAATAATAAATAATTTTTGATTTATTTCCTGATTTATTTTAATAATAACTTTTATAAATAATTATGGACATTAAAAAAATTAAGTCATCTTGATTGTATATTTTATATATCTTTATATTATACATCTAGGTTAGTACTTAATTATTCTAATACTTAACAATAAATTACATTTTTCAGGACTTTACGTTTTATAATCGATTTTAAGGTCAACATTGTATAATTTTTAGATCCGTGAGAAACACGGAATAAATTGTAAGGATATATTATTATTTTATTGGTCAAAATTGGAATCGTGTTCAAAAAGTTATAGCTTATTTGGATTTTCCAATATTGATGACGAATTTATTTTTGATAGCCCTGATTAAAAAACAAAGTGGTTTCTGATAAATAGAGGGTATTTTATTTCTATTTGACCCAGAAAATAATTCAATCACTTTCTTTAGTTTTTAACAAATGAATTGCAGTCGTTTTTTTTTTTAAATTAAATTTATTATTATAATAATCATGCAAAGCGATCATAAAGCTAGAAATATTTTGATATTTTTAGATTCTTATATATATATATATATATAATAAATATATATTTATACAATCTAGATAATTTATTATTATAATGTATTAATAGCTTTACTATAATCTTGATTAAAAATTTTTTATTTTTTTCACGTAAAAATAGAATGAAACTGTGAGTGTTAGCGCAGAGGATGTAGGTCAGGTCTTGGATAGGCAACCTTGCAAGTGGGTCATTTCCCCCCTCCACCTGCCGATCATCTCGATCTCGTCGGTTAACCTCTAAACCGATCACAACCAAAACAAAAAAAAAAAAAAAAACCTAATCGTTTTGTCACCTTTAAGGTTTTTTTTTTTGCTATTCCAACTCGTGAATTTTCTATTTGAATTTTTTTTTTTTTTTACCTTGAATTTTAAGGACAACAGATATTATAATGCCTTGAAAAAATTTTCACCTAGACATTCAGAATTTTTTGTTAAATGCATTCAATGATTAAAATTTACATATTAAATGTTGTATTTCCAAGAAAGGGATGATAGAATTTTGTTTTATTTTATAAAACGATATATTTAATATAAAATTAAAATGACGGTAATATTTGATTGTTTTGTGATTTATTTCATTTCATAATTAAAAAACAAAAAAGAGAAAGTAAAAAAAAAAAAAAAAAAAAAATGAATAGAATAAGTAAAATATTTATTTATTTTAATCTTTGTTAAATTTTTATACACCCCTGGATGCATATATCTGACTGTATTATAAAAAAAGAGCAATATTCGCCAAAATAACGCAACAAAATGACATTACTCGTAACTACTGGTGTCAGGAGAGTCCACCTACATGATGGACTGACGATAGAACAAAGAAATTCTGATGGCGCAACCATTTCTAGCGAAACAACTTTATAAATTAAATAAATGAACAACTAAAAACAAAAACAAACAAAAAAATAATTAATAAATCATAATAATTAAAAAATCGATTAAAAAATTATCCTATTAATATTAAAACGTTTGTTTTCAAGTCATACAAATTTATCATCATCATTAGTACGTATTATCCTTGACCATCTCATTATCTTTATTGCTTTTTTTTTTTTTTACTTCCATCAACAAATTCTTACAAGATGACTTAATTTTTCTTTTCTCTTCATCTTACAATGTAATAAAAAATAAAAATTACGAAATTTTGATTTTTTTTTTTGTTATTTCTAATTTTATATAATCAAAATATGAAAACCTTGAGCAGCTGCTGTTCGATATTCTAGTCTTTGGAATTGTCGGACCACAGGATTATATTTTTTTTATTTATTTAATGTTACTTGAACGATGTTATGCATGAAGGAACCAAGTGCCATTTTGATCTAAATTGAAATAAAACCGCCATCTTGTAGGGTAAAAGAAGATCTCCCTCTTTATTTAAATCGCAACATAATTATTCTGTGCACTTTTTTTTGTATAAAAGAAGAAAACAAGACTTGTTTAAAAGTGTGCAAATGAAATTAATGGCGCTTGGTTCCTTCATGCCTTCATGCATAACATCGTCCACTTGAGTATTAAGCCTTGATTGAGGTGAGCAAATAATTTAGTTGTGTTTTTTTGCAAATCTATTTATTGCTCTTTTTTTTATTTTCACAATTTTCTTTGATTTTTTGGTGCAAAAAAGTACTAGGATTTTGTTTCATATAAAAAAAATCGTCATTTTTATTTTATTAAAATAGAAAATAAAATTTTTTAAAATATTAACACAGAGTCTTGCTAATCCGGCCTAAACGGGATCGGTCCTCTGCGGATTAGTAAATGCCGGATTACTCGAAACAAAATTTATTCTTAATACTATACAATGCATACATATTTATCTTCTGAAAAAATCTGTAATGACACTTTATTTTCTTAAATTACCCCCTTTTTTTTTGCTTTTCAACACCCCGGATTAGCCGGAATGCCGGAGTATCGAAGTCCGGATTAGCAAGACTCTTCTGTAATTATTTTTTTCTTATCTCCAAAGGCGGAGACGCGGGATCGAGTTTATATCCAGCAAATAATTTTTAAGAGAATTATTTTCTCTCAAGATTTAATAATTTTTTATTATTATTATTATATTATCAATCTATAAAAACACTTTTTGATTAACAAAGAATTCACAAACTTTCACTCCTGCCATGGAAGATTAATATATTTTCTTTCTTTCTTTTTCTTTATTATACGTACAACATTAATTCTCACCAATTCTCTTTCTTTATTTATAAAAAAAATATATCCCCATTTGGGGATATAGGTGATTTGTTACTCTCACTCTAAGTAATTATTTTAATCGATCGTGGAGTTAACCAGAATTACCAAAGCATATGTAGATTGAATCAATAAATGCAAATTGATCATCCCAATCCTTTTTAATTTCGTTATATAAGAAATTGAAGTAGAAAGAGAGAGAATTTATGAACCGGGAATATCATTTAGATAAATCTCTGTTCTATTTTATAAGTAGACTAAAAGTAATAATAGACTACAGTCTATACAGTTTATATATTTTTAACACTTTAAATCTTCGTGACTTAATTAGAAGTAAAAAAAAATTTCATGAATAATGCAATAACGTTAACAAACATGGCGGTTGATAGGTAGGCTGTTAATGAAATACTACTTTGTTTGTTAGGTTAAAAAAATATCCGATGTGACTAGCACAAGAACAATGATTTATAAATAAATAGCCTTTTCTATTAATAATTAATTGAAAAACCTTGGAATCAAGTTTGAACAAAAAAAAAAAAAGAACTTTAACATAAAATTTTTTAAATCCAATAAGTAACAAAAGATTTTCATACAATTTCTTAACTCCCCAAATGAGTCTTATATTGAAAGGTTTTTTCTTGATTGACTTCCGATTTTAATATTTATACCAAAAACAAAGATAATAAAATCAAAATAATTTTGTATTAATGTTTGAAGGCAGTACGAATGACCAATGAATTTTTGATTACTTACTCTCAAAAAATTATTAACTAGGCATGCGTGATACCTCTAGAATATTTCTGTAACAATCAACCGAAGAAGAAGAATCAATGATATTTGGACTACACTGTAAAAAAATGAATTTTCAATTGTTTCTCATATAGGCCCTACTTTCGTGCTTGAATTTTTATACGAATCAAATTCATTAACTAGTTTATTAATTAAAAATAAATATGAATCAAATTTAAGTAACTTAAAACAAAATAAGTAGTTGAGATGGTAAAGGCGCCATAATGAATAGATCTCGAGTTCAAACCTCTCGAGGGATAATTTTTTTTGGGGGGATTAGTTCATTAGCTAGAGATAAACGCAGAAGTGTCATAGGGAAATGTAATTTCACGGGATGCCGGTAGATGGCTACGACTAGAGACCGGATGGGTCTCAAACCCCAGGGAATCACTCAATGTGCGAATCTCGGTGCACAAAAGCATCTCGGGGATTCCCCTGGTAGGAATTTCAAATAATAATATTATTTTGATAATTACTCTTTTTGGTTGTGAATTAGTAGGTTTTTGCTGTTAATCATCTAAATTATTTTTTTTTTTCCATTAATAGTCAAAGTTGTTTTCATTCGAATATTTTATTGACTATTTTTTTTTATAGTAAAAATTAAGCAAAAAAAAAAGAGTGTATATTATCGTATTGATTAGTGATTTTAGAGCAAGCAAGCAGTTGATGTGTTTATCTTATCTCTCTCCTGTCACTTGAAGCCAATTATTGTGTACACGGAATATTCAAATATTACCCCTACCCCCTCACCTCTTCGCTCTTTATAGCCTTTTTATACGTTCAAAAGATTATTAGATCAATTTAATGAATTATTATAATTGCTCTTTTTTTTTCTTTTAAATAAAAATAGAAGTTTGATCACCATAGGCATATCAGACAATCTTTTTGTATTATATACTCCCTCTTTTCATGCATCGATCGATTGTTTTTATTTATAAATTAATTGGTTGGGATTTTTTTTTTGTATTTATCCCCGAAAATTTATTTTCAATATAGGGAAAAATAAATTATTTTTAAACACAAGGGGCATAAGCATGACAGTAAATAATCAATAGAGAAAGCAAAAATAGGCTAGCTACTAGAAAAAGGTCAATTTTTTTTTTCTTGTTACACTCAGGAATTTTCAAATTAAATTTTTGAAAAAAAAAAAAAAAATATGGGTTATCAAAATAAGCCAGAAAAGAGACAAAATTTATATTTTGACCCTTCGCTCAACC
Source organism: Euborellia annulipes (assembly GCA_023213315.1). Taxonomy (NCBI): domain Eukaryota; kingdom Metazoa; phylum Arthropoda; class Insecta; order Dermaptera; family Anisolabididae; genus Euborellia; species Euborellia annulipes. The sequence continues at coordinate 31,086 of JAKCPI010011417.1, forward strand.
TGTAAAAAAAATTTATTAAATGATTTCTGGAATTTTACTTAGAAACTTCATAAAAAAAACGCTAGATTTGAAACAATCTTCTTTTTTGGATTTGATAATAGATATTTGTAATCAGCGTGTGGGACCCCCCCCCCCCCCCCCGGTAGCCATCGGTATAATGAATTGTAAAAATGTGTAGACCTATAATAAAGTCATACCCCTAAATGACATCACTAGTCAAAAAGGGTTATAAAAAAAAAAATGATATTTGGGACGATAAACAAAAAATGCCAAATTTTTTGTCCCCTATTATTTTCAAGCCACAAATTTATACTTCCTATCTATTCTTCACATCCGAAAAATAACAAATTCTTTTAAACATTTTTATTTCAAATCTTTTTTTTTTGATAAATAGTAATTAAACTTTTTTTTTTAATTACAACTTCATTACATCACTAATTAAATTCCCCCTCTCTTATTTTTCCATTTTCAATTCACAAATTTCTCATATTCTTTTGTTTTGTTTTATTCCCAATTAAATTCCCAAATACTAAAAGGAAGAATTCCAATCAATTATTATTTAAACTCTGACACAATTAGTGTTTTATAGTTGGAGACTGGAATGTAAACACAATTGATGCACAAGTGACTGAGTGAGTGAGAGAGATAGGATTTATTACAAAGATAACGTCCATCTATAAACACAGATAGAGAGTGGAGAGAGGGCATTGAATTTTAAACAAAAATAATAATGACTGACTGCTTTTGCCTCTGAGCAAACTGTTTTTAATATCAATATTTTTTCTCTCCCCCTCTGTTCGCAATGACATGATTTACTAAATGAAATCCAATAAAATTATTACATTAAATTCGAATTCTCTATCCTTTGTTAAAATTTTTTTTTTTTATTCGTTGAAATATCATTTAAAATCATATTATTTAAACAAAATAATACGTTTTTAGAGAAATGAATTTTTTATTAACTAAAAACAAAAGTTAACGTCTTTGTTTATTAAAGCTTATGTGTTTTGTATTATTATTATTATGGGAGTTGTTAATTAAAGATAACATTTTGTATAAATTAGACCTATTTATTAAAAATAAAAATACTGTTCGTATTAATATAATAATATACCTTTCGACTGCTTATTATGCAGTCGTTTTCAACTTTGATAATGCTGTCTAACTTCATGGGAAGGATTGTATATGTTGCTAACTTCATTGCATATAAAATGCAACTGACTTCACGAAGGTCATGGCCCTTAGAGGTTAGTTCACATGAGCCGGAGCAAGTTCAGAGTACTAGAAAACGACTTGAAAATAGTCGAAAAGTTGTACAGTATTTATATTTTTAATAAATAGTTTATACAAAATGTTGTCTATAATTAAAGACTTCCATTTAAAAAAAAATAACGTCTTTCATTGTCAAAATATTTATGAGTGATTTACTTTATTTAATATACCTTCAGTAATAAGCTAAAATTTTTAAATTGTATAGATAGTAGCCAAAAAAAATATATACATTTTATTTTTTCTAGAGTAGATTTATAGAAAGGGAACAATTTCTTAATATAGTGATTTTATTATAAATTAGCGTTTGTTTACTGGAAAATAGGCAGCTCAAATCAAGAGCGCAATACCGTATTCATTAAAAAAAAAAAAAAAAAAAACAATAATTTAAAATAAAACTGGACAGGACTTGAACAAATTCTCTATTATTTATATTTTTATTAAAAAAAAAATCCAACTTTCTTCAAAGCAATTGAAATAGCAATTATTTACAATACAAGGAATGGAATTAGACGCTGTACTACATTTTATTCTTTGTATAATTAAACAAAGGTAAAGTTTTTAAAAGCGATAGAGAGAGAGGGATTGCCAAAGCCAGATGGTTAGAAGTTGAATTGCATTATTTACACACACACACACACACAAATCTTAAGTGAGTGTAGTTTCACTAACTCGTAAAAAGAGGTTCAATAAACCAATTCAAAGTGTACCAAAAAAAACTCGGATTTTCAATAAACAACTTCAGTATTTAACCTACTTATTATTTTTTTTTTGGGGAAGGGATATAATTTCAAAATTTCTTATTAGTTTTATTAACAATAATGTTAGATAAGAAATTTAACGCGCTGTTTCAAAATAAAATATTTTTTCTAATCATTTTAAAAAAAATTTTCAATTAATCGAAATAAATTTTTTTTCTTTAGATTCCGAACATACTGTATTTATTTAAATGAAAGAAAATTTCCACAATTTTTTCCCTACGGGGGGAATTGGCCTTTTTTGGAGGAGATTTTTATGGGAAGGGTGAATTTATTAATTTTTTTTTTATACTTTAAAAAAAAAAAATTTTTATTTTTTTTTTTTTTCTTTTTTTTTAAAATTTTTTTTTTTTTTTTTTTCATAAGCCCTCTCTATGAATTATAAAAAAAAAATATGTACTAAAATAAAAATTCCATTGGTCTCAGTAAAAAAAAATATGAATTTTCAATAGTTTTTATATACTTTCGTGCTTGAATTTTAAGATACCCATTTTATGAATTAAAAAGTATGATATTCTTAACAAAGCAAGTAGCCGAGATGGTATAGGCGCACATATGAAGGAAAGAAACCAAGAGCCCAAGTTCAAACCTCTCGAGGGATTTTTTTTTTAACTAGTGTATAAAATTTTTCATAAACTGTTTATGAAACTTTTAATAAATTGTTTTATGCAAGTTCATTTTTTAGTAAGCTTATTATATGAACTTTTCATATACCCGAATGTAAAATTCATAAACAGACTTCTTCATATATATTTATGAATATCTCTTCAAAATTTTTAACACTGTATAACAAATCCATTTTCATATCTCCATTTGGGGATTTAGTTACTTTACATTCACATAGAAGAATTTTTTTTTTAGAAAATTATTTCAATTCGATATATCGCCTCGTTTTCACTACTCTCGTCGTCCGTCTCTTTCGCTCTCTCGGCTTCCGGGTTTGGAAAAAGTCGACGCGCGACGCAACCATTTTAAAAATAGGTCAGCCAGCCTTCGAAGAGTTCATTACTCTTCACTTCTAACTTCAACTTCACTTAATAATTAGCCAATTCCAAATCACTTTTCATTCATATGTAATTATAGAAAAATCTATCACGTGATTGATTAATGATTTTTATTTTATCACATATAATTTTTTGCATGATCTATAAAAAAAAAAAAATTTCTAGGTCTGTCTGTTTTTAAATATTCATTTTTTAATCAAAAATTTCTATTAAGTGGGGAGGGGGCCAACAAAACTCGTTAAAGAATTCTAAATAACTCGTGTGAAAAATTACTATCGTAAATAAACAATAAATAATTTAACTTGGTATTTAGGATAAAAACTAAAATAGCTCATTTTTTTATTTTTTTATCTCGTCCTCAATAAATAATTTAATGTGAAGTTTAGGGAAAATCTTAAAGTGAAGTTCTTATATTAATTTTTTTTTTAAATTATTAATTCAAAGTTCTAATTATAAACAGTTGAGAAATTTTACCTAAAAAAAAAAAAATCAGTTTTTTGTTATACCACAAATTGGACTTTCGCAATTGGTTTCCAAAGAGAGTTAGAAATTCTAAAAAAAAAAAAATTGTATAGAATTTTTTAATTTTTTGATATTTTCATTAAATTCTTAAAAGCAGGATTATCAGAGGAGAGATGCGAAAACAAAAGTGCTAGTCTTGTTGGTTGCCGCCCAACAGGCGTGAGCTCTAAAGTATCATTTAAGGCCTACGGTTGCTTCACATCTAATTAACTAGCTATCTTTCCAGTATTTTCACATCTAGTTAAGCTAATCATAGGATTAAATAAGTGGTGATAAGTCAAAACCAATGGTAAAGTTTGGAACCATTGACAAATTGAAATGCAAATCCTTCGTTAAGCCTTGTTTATTTTTTTTTTTGTGGAAATTTTGTAAAAAAAAAATTAATTATTTTAATTTTTAATATTTATTTAAATTAATTTCAATTTTTATTTTTAATATTTTTTATAAGTTAAGCCTTTATGATCAAGTTGCTAACTTCACAAAACAGCCCTATATCTCAGATAGCTAATTATATGTGAAAAAGTTCATTTATTTTTAACTCGTGATTTATGGTTGATTTACTATCGGTCGGGTAAATTTGCTAGTTGACTATAAGTGAAGAAACCGGCCTTTAGTCATATAAAATTTCATTGATTGCTTTATAAATTCTATATTTCAAATTTTTTTTTTTATATAAAAAATACTGGAGGTCACGAATATGATTGAATTTCTACTAAACGTATTTAAGAACTTTATGTTTTTTCAAGTATATTAAATTTTCAAGAAAGACTTAATCATAAATAATCCTTGGAATGTTTAAAAATTATTCAAATTTTTTTTTAGGAGAATCTCTTTTCTTAGAACAAATTTGAATCATAAATTTCCTTATTGAACTTTTTTTTTTGTTTATTTATTTATTATTTTTAATGATCTCTAGATAGATATCAGGTATCTAACTGATATAGAGAGATTATATAATAATTCAATTATGTTGATAGCTTTTAGGCGTTCTGGTTGGGTTGCATGATTCGAATGTTTCTATGCAAACCAGGCAGGAGGCGTCACTCTCCTCTCTCTCTCTCTCTCTCTCTTTCTCGCTCGTGTTCCCCTCTATCGCTCTTTCTCTTTCTCTCTCTCTCTCTCTCTCTCTTTGCTCTAGACCTTGTCATCGAATGTGGAACCTGCGAGGGACGGAGACACACATATGTGTCCCTGTCCCTGTCCCAATCCACACTCAAAGATTGTTATCATATATTTAAATTATTTATAAACTATTTTATAAAAAAAAATTTACATTAATATAAATATTTTAATTCATGAACATGGAAATTATTAAAAAAAAAACTCCATTTTTGCATACCGATTTTTATATTTATCTATGTAAAATTTTTCTTCAAAAGGGAATTTTGATCTCTTCTTTGAGAAAATATATTTAGAGTTGAAATTTATCTACAATTAATTCAATAATTAAGTTTATAAAGCTTCCATTTTTGAAGGGTCTCTTACATAATTAAAACAAAAAAACATTTATTACTCAGAAATTTTCAAATTAAAATTTAGAAAAATTTATCAAAATAAGCCAGAAATATACAAAATTTATATTTTGGCCTTTCTTTCAACATATAAAAAAAAATTTTATTCGCGAAATTTAAATGAACAAAAAATTATTCTCCTTTTTTGGATTTATTATTGTATTATTTTTTAATCGTTTATTCAGTAAATTTCTATAATAGAAATAATTTAATATACAAAAAACTTATTCGAAAAGTTTTTGCCTTGAACGACGAAATGTTAGGAAGATAAAATTTGAATTTTGATCGAATTTCATATTAAATTGTTTTAAAAAAAAGTTCTTGACAGGTACAGCCAGTTTCAATATTAACTGCCACCCCTAGAGAATAGAGCCGTGAAGTTAGACAACCCGAGCGCTTAACTGACGTATTTGTTGTATTTTAAATGAATGAAAATAAATTAACTTTTTTTAATAATACAGTGGAAAATACTATTTTTTGAGACAACAAATACGCCAGCTAAGCACTCTAGTTGTCTAACTGCTCTATTCTCTAGGGGAGGCAGTTAATATTTATTGAAACTGATTGTACACTTGTAGATTCAAAAAAATCTTTTAAAATTATTATAATTTCGAAATTTTCTTTACATTTAGAGCATTTAATTAATATTTAAATTAAAAACGATATAATAAAAATTTTTTATTAAATATCGGACTAATTTTATGAGTATAATAAAAAACAGTCCTCCGTCATGGAGTGTGATCTATTCCCTATTTCACAGGCGTTTAGTAATTAATTGTTTTTTTTGTATATTAAATAGATAAAAAATCGGGAACCCATTTGCATCACCCCCGCCCCCTCTTTATTTTAATAAGGCAAATAGACTTTACCCTATACTCTTAAATCCGGCCCAATATTTATTTATTTGTTTTTTTAATAATGATTCACTTTTCCATACCAAAGAGTTTACTTAAACTTTTTTCTTTCGTAAAATTCTATATGTAAAACTAACAATAATTCTTTTGAGTTTATATTCCCGGAATTTTCAATTATACAATCATAATAATAATTCTCTCTCCCCTCCAAAGAGTTCAAGGAGAATTAAAAATAAATGTGTTAGAACCTAAAATTAAAATTAAATGCTTTTTTTCTCTCTCTCTTTCTCACTTCTCTTGGCTATGTGAAGTCCTTCATCTTGTGTGCCGTTGCCACACCTTCTGCGACGTCACTGTGACGTCACAGGCCTCTCCACTTTCACTCTGCATACATACAAGCACTTTATTATTTTTTAAATACCCGATTTTTAAATTGTCATTTGTATAAAATTTCAAGATCCTCTTCTCTCTAATTCCATGATAATCACAAGAGGAATTTTATTATTTTTTTTTTTTTTATGTATCCATTTAAACCTAAATTGCGTTTCATTTGCCTTTCAAGGCTCAAGTTAATTTAGGCTTTCAAGAGATGTTAGAACAAAAGGATCGTAGTTTATTTGCAATTAATATATAAAAATCTTGCATCATATAAAGAGTTCGTATGAATTTCAATAAAAATAAAATTGTGGTTTTAAAATTGTGAAAGAAATTTTTTTAAAATAAATTTCAAGGATGGAATATTATATTGGTAATTGTGAAGAAAATATTTATATTAAATTTCTTGATATATATAAGACTTATACCTAGTATAAAAAAAAAAACATGGCTACCGCTTGGTGTTATCAAAAAATAAATAATAAATCATTCTGCCAACAATTTTTAAGTAAATAGAAAAATTCTTCAATTTGTTAAATATATTTGCTAGTTATTAATAATGCTCTACAGGAGAACATTTCTTGCTTAAGGTTATCTCGATGAATTTTATAAAAATAAATTCCATTTAATAATTAAAAAAAAAAAATAAATAAAAAACTATTAAGGAGAAAATAAATTGTTTAATTTAAATCGTCATCATCATCATCATCATCAGCAAGTTTTTATTAATTGAATTATTAAATCAAAGACCAAATAATTTATTTTTAATGGAAGGTTAATTATTATTATTATTCATTTAATTTAATAACAATAATAATATGCCATGACTCTTTCATTATGTTGGCAACAAACTCGGAATTAGATAATTAATATTCATCATGTTTATTTCGATTTAGAGAGAGGGTGGGGGTAATTTTTTTTTTTTTAATTCGATATGGAAAGCAGTTTCATCACTTAGGGTCAAGTAACTACTGCTAGATTATGCGAATTAGCCTGGGCTTTCGGTTAACATAGAAGTTAAGTTAGAAATACATCATGTTTTGTCTAAACTTTTTAACTTCACAAAATATATTTCTTATTTATATTGGAACTTATTATTAAAACACAAATTAATAATCTATGCACACAAATAATTACTAACGTCACAACAACAGAAATGTTATTTGTTTTTTTTTCTTGCACCATCTTTTTTTTATATATAGAGAACACATATTTTATTACTTACCGGTATCTAATGCTCCCCCCCCCTTCTCCGTGGTTGAGTGGTTAGAGAAGTTCTGAGGGGTGGGTTCAGATCCCAGGCAGTTCTATGAATTTATTTAAATCTTTCAATACCAAATCCTATAAATAAATATGCCTGGGCCCCACTATATCGTAATTATAATATTAAGTACACTGTAAAAAAAAAGAATTTTCAATCGTTTTTCATATACTATCGTGCTTGAATTTTAATATACCCAGTTTGTGAATATACTATTTTATGTGTGAATAAACTAACATACCGGTAGTATATTAAATAAAAAAAAAAATAGGAATCAAATTTTAGTAGCTTAAAAAGTATAATATCCTTAATAAAGTAAGTAGTCGAGATGGTATAGGCGTCAAAAAGAAACCAAGAGCTCGAGTTCAAACATCTCGAGTGTATGAAATATTTCATAAACCCGTTTATGAAACTTTTAATAAATTGTAATGGAGAAATGGAGATATCAGCCAAATTGGAATGGTCTAGGTTCAATAAAACTCCCAGAATAAGACGTTTCAGCCTGAATTTATTTTGCCATCTTCAGTAATTTGGCTGATATCTTCATTTCTTCATTATAATCACATCACAGCCACAACCTAAAAAAGCAAATTTTAATAAATTCGTTTATGTAAGTTCATTTTTTAGTATATAAACTTTTCATATACCAGATTGTAAAACAGACTTCATATACAAGTATATGAATATCCCTTGAAAATTTTTAACAGTGTAAAAAAAAAAAATACTTAACTAATTAAGTTGCTAACTTCACTAACTTTCCCTGACCTAGAGTTAGATACTAGTATTTTTTTTTTTTTTTTTTATTTTAAATAACCAAAAGTTAAACTTTTTGTTTACTATTCTTTTGTTAGTCTCTTTGTTAAATTCGCTACTTGACCTGAACAGGCTTTTAAAGTATACATATTTTTTTCTTATCCGACAATTTCCAGTATATATAAAAGAGAGAATATGAAGGCCGTTGATATAATCGAGACAATAAAAAGGTCCATCGATTAAGAGACAGATGACATTTAATCAGCAATGAAATGATTTTATTTATTTATTTTCTCTCTCTCTGCAGTCATCCTAATCAAGTTTCCTTTTTGCGAGGAGGGAAATGTGGTGTGGGTGGTGGGGGGGATTCTCCTATCCTCTCTTCATTGCCCCTTTTTGCACGGTCCTTTTGCTCCGTTGAACAGCTCCGGAGCGGGACAAGTTGCCGTATAATTACAGCAACAGCAATGATGCCAGGCAGCCAACAGCCACTGAAACCCCTCTCTCTCTCTCTGTCTCTCGCGTTCTTCTCTTTTGCCATCATCTCTCTCTCTTCTCTTTCCCACTCACTGAAAGCTAAAACTGAAAAGCAAAGCACCGACAACCGCTTGCTTGCCTTCTCTCTAACGGAACCACCCACCTCCATCCATCTCTTTCTCTCTCTCTCTCTCTCTCTCTAATCTTCACAAATATTTCATAACTACTAACATCAAGAACGAAACGTCACGATTTCTAACAAAATTCTTTTTATATATTTTTTTTTCCTTTTAATGGGATTACAATACAATATAAAGATATTCAAATATGGGATATTGATCTCTTCAAAGAAGGAACTTTTTTATTTATTTAGTGTTATCTGCTGGTTTTGAAAATAAACAAAATACATTGAATATAAAATCAGGACCGTATCAATTCATTATTTATGTATACGACGAAGCTCTTCTTTTTATTTTTTTAAACCTTTTGAAACAAATCTCTATAAAGTCAAATAATATTAAATAATTTGAGAGATTTAGTAAAATTTTTATCCAAAGGTTACTCCACTGTAAAAAGGAATAAATAATAATTAAAAAAAACTCTGTTATGTTATGTTTAGTTATAAAATCACTTCTGATGTTCACACGTAAGTGTCGAAATGCACATTAAGTGTTTAATTTCTTTAATAAATTATTTGAAACATAAACTGAGTGTTTTTAATTATTATTATTTATTCCTTTTTATAACTCATAATGTTTCAAAGAGAGCCTACTGGTTGATAGATTAAATATAATTACCACTATTTTTTTTTTTTTTTTTTAATTAATCAAGCTGTTAAATTATTTTTATAATATAGTTATGAAAGTAATAATTGGATTATAATTTTATCAAGAATATGAATTTAATTTCAAAGTCCGTACAGGCCAAAAATTTTGCAAAATTTTTTCTAAAAATAATAAGTTAAAGTTCTTTAAAATAATAAAATAATTCTTATAAATTTCTTTTTTAATTCTAATCGGCATGTTAGGCCATTATTTTAATATTTTAAATTATTTCACTCTGGGGCTCATTTCTGACCAAGAGTTACCCGAGCTAAGACTAACATTTCTATTTAAACAGAAACCCTTGAATAATAGATCTCTATCTCTCAATAATAGAAAGAATAATTCTGCTTAATTATTATTATTATAGAAAAAAATAAATAAATTTCAATTCCCAAAAAAGCCCCTCTTAATTCTATGTTTATAAACCCGGGAGTTATTTTTTATAAGCATCTTTTAGGAAGTAATTAACCCCCTTTCTACTAACTAATTGCTTTATAATTTATTTAATCGAAATCATCACCCTATTAATCTTTATAAATATTTCATAACCATATATATAATAATAGTATGATCAAGAACGAAAGGCACGTCACGATTTGTAACAAAATTCTTTCACCTTCCTTTTTTTTTTTTATTTATTTATGAGATTACAATACAAATATGGGATATTGATCTCTTGAGAAGGAAAGAAAGATTTCCTTCCCCTACTTCTCATTCTTTTTTTTTTCCTTTTCCATTTAAATAAATTTATTCTTTCTCAAAAAAAAAATTGTTTAAATACAGTTTATTAATGAATTTTCGCAGTAGGCCTATATAATATAAGACCTAGAAATAATGAATTTACAGAACCAAGTAAAGAAGGTAAAAAAAAGGTTGGAAGAAGGGGGGGTTGGTGAAGGAAAAAAAAAAGGGGGTGGGAATATGGAAAATAGAAATAAAAAAGGGGTGTTGTAGAAATATTGAATTAGAAATAAAAATTAGTAAAAATAAAAAATAAGGTGTGTAATAGTGGAATTAGTAACAAATAGAGGAGGATGGTATTTGGAAAAAAAGTTGAAAAATAAAATAAAATATTAAAAAGATATAAAATAATTATGGAATTTATTGAAAGTGGGAAGATAAAAAATGAGAATCATATTTTCATTTAATATAATAATGTTATTTTAGTGTGTTAATTTATTTTTTTTAATAATATTTAATGGATAGTAGGGGGGGGGAGTAATAGTCTTTTAAAATTGGTGTTTTTGTGGGTTAGGGGAGGGGTTTAGAGTGATATGTTTTTTTTTTTGTTTTTTAGTATTTGAGGAGAGGGGGGGGAGGGGGTTTTTTGGGGGGTCGGAATATTTAAAGATACTATAGTTTGTCTATTAGTTATGGAGGGAGGGGAAAAAGAATGAGGAAAAAAGGGGAAAAAATTATTTCTTTAAAAAAGGAATTTAACTCCTCCCAAATCATAAAATAATTAAATAAATTTGTTTGTTATTGGTTTTAAAATAACCAATCAAAATAGAGAGAAAAACAAAACAAAATGGCGGATTTCTTGGGGTGAAAAAAATAAAATAAATATTTTATAAAAGATAGAATCTTTCGGGCCATGCCTACTTCAATTTTTCTTCTCCAAGTTCATTTACGAGCCCTCGGGGCTTGGTGTAGAGGTTAGCGTGCTAACTTCGTATACTAAACGTCGCGGGTTCGGACCCCAGGCAGTCCGATGATTTTATTTAAGCCATTTTGGATACCAAATGGCTTAAATAAGAATGCCTGGACCCCAAATAAATATATATTATTAAATAACGGTTATCGTAAAAGTCTTAAATGGCCTAAGTTGCCGAAAAGACTGTGTGAATGTGAGTGTGAATGAGAAAAAAGTGTGAGTGTTTTTTGTTAAAAAAAAAAAAAAAAAAAATTCATTTACGACTAAAAATTTTACTTGAAATTGAAAATGTTATTCCACTACCCTAAATAGCTTTTTTACCGATAACATTTTTCCACACACACACACACACTCGATAGTTTTTATCATATAAAATTTAAATGCTTTTATTTAATTAAATAGACAACTAAGATTAAAGAGATCGCGATAAGATACTTTTTTTTTATATTATTTAAAAATAATAAAACGGAATTTGATAATTAATCTCTAAACATTTAACTCTTTTTATTTACATTTTTTTTTTAAATTAAAAAAAAAAAAAAATCCTTTTGATATTCTCGATTTTTTTTTTATTATACATTTTTATATAGTCTATTTAAAGGCTACGGGGTGGGATTCTAAAAATACGTATAATCATACGTCATCATTGATTTGACGTCGTTTGTGACGTCATTACTCAAAGCTTTTTTTTTAATTTGCACTAAAAAAGGTTATTATATCACATTAATGAATTAATTTTTAAGTACTTTTTAATAGTTAGTTGGTTCTCGAAGTGATCGTTCACGTTTTCCGTTGCAATCTTATGTCAAGTGTAACCCGCGGCCTCAATTTCTCTTTCTGTTCGTCTTTCACCTTCCTCGATGGAAGACAAATCTCTCTTTGCAACTAACCAACTCTCAAGGTATTTCGTTTTTTTTTTTTTTTTATTTTACCTTCGCTTTGGTCTTGCTACGAAAATCGCAGAAAATTTTCATCATAAAATTTTTAATAGAAAATAAATCTAATTAATATTAAATAAACAATTATTATGTGTATTTTATATATAATAAAATACCTGGAGTTTTTTTTATTTTTGCAAGAGAGGCCTCTTAAAAGTAGGATCTTATTTGGTGGGCCTACAGAAAAATAAAAAATTCCTCCTATGTTTCGATCTTCCGCCACTTTTATACACAAATACAATTAGTTAAATATTTAATTTTTACATCATGTTTGTACATGTAACAAACAAGTGGCAATCATTACGACTGATGGAATTCAATTGACCCTGACGTGGTTGAGCAAAAGATTTTTTTTTTCCATTTTAAATTCACCAAATTCAATTAAAAAATCAAAAATTATTAAATGTTTATCGTCTGGTGGGTTCGCATCCCGTCCCAGGCGAAATAAATAGGGCCCCGGCCCTTAGATACCGAAAAATACCTTAAACAAAATTGGAATCAAATAAATAAAATAAAATATTTTTGGAAAAAAATAAAAGTCTTACTTTTATCGAAAAAATTTCAAAATTTTTAACTTGAAAAAAGTTTTTCGGTCTCTCTAAATGTTTATTTAAAATTCTATGATAAGAGTATATATCTCTAATTAATTTGAATTGTTGATTTTTTAGCGTTAAAAATTGGAAAACTTTTTTATGAGAATTTTAGTTTTTTTTTGGTTGGATTTTTTCACCAAAATAATATTTCTAAATCTTGTGCATCTCGTCTGATGCTACAACAATTTAATTTAATTAAATGGGCAACCAATCAAGGGGAACGGCGTTTAAATGACCTCCGATGCCGAAAAAGACCCTTAAAAAATGTCTATATCTCTTAATTAAAAAAAGCCATTGCAGAAGGGCAACTCAATATAATCGTGGCGGTTAAGCGAAAGCTCCGAACAATCTGCGTGTGGAACGTCCCCTGGACTTTGTATTTTAATAAAATTCAAACCCCTAAATGGCCTCAGTAGCCGAAAAAGGTTTTAACAAAAGCCATTGTTGGCAATGTAAATAAATATCAGTATTTTTTTATTTATTTATTTGTATTGAGGTTATCAGTATTTTCTTATAATATTATCAATATTAATATCATACGTATAATTAAACAATGAAATTGATATAAATAAATAATAAACCCGGGGTTTTTTTAACTCATTTTAGTTTTAAAGCCTGCCAATCAGTGAATGCGTGAATTTTATTATTTTATTTTATTTATTTATACTCATATAAAGTTACTTAAAATTCACAACCAAAGTGTGAATAAACAAAAAATAATTTAAGGTGAGAAATTTCAATTTATTTAAAATTCCATTTCTACCATATCACTATTTCCTTTATTTTTGTAGATTTAAATCATGATGTAATTTCTTAATTTTTTTATTACATTTTTCATTTTATCGTCACCCTCATAATTTACATTAATTTGAAAGATGGAAATCTTTTTTAAAGAAAATCAATAACGAGAGGGGAAATTTATTTTATTAGCTACCTACCTCTTTTATTTTTTTAGATTAATTTATTAATTAAAATGTCAAGTATTTAATATCTACAATCTTAATATTTATTTATTTATTTAAGGTGACCTTAATAGATTAATTGAACATTTATCGATTAAAAACGTAATCTCTCTACGCTTTTACGAGATTATATTTTAATAAATTTAATTTAATTTGTGTATATTTAAAATAAAAATTGTTTTTCTACCCTTTTAAGGTTGGCTTAGGTTAGGTTTAAATTATAAATAGCATACATATTTTTTTTTTGCCGTGTCACAACTTATAAAAAAATAAATAAACTTGAAGAAAAAGTTTTTTTTTGTTGCTAACAATATAAACAAAGACATTAAAAAGAATAAACATTTGTAGAAGTATATTTCACCTTCCGCCAGTTTGCGAGTTTACTTTTCTTTAACCTCAAAATTTGTTTTATGTCGTCTTAAAACAAAAATTGTTTCAACATCTATTTTCCTCTGGGATATTAATAAAAAAAAGGCGATTTGTCCTATTTTTATTTTTTACTTAAATTTTCAAAAAATAAGACAAAATTTTTTTTTACCCCAAGCAACCTTGGACGTAATTCCCCTCTAAGAATAGACCAGACATGGTCTAAATTAAGAAATAAATAACAATTGTAAATAAGGTGAAGGCCGTCGGTAGTTAACGATAACAAAGTGATTATCATAAAATTTTTTTTTTTTAATGAAATTGGGGCGAATAACTACGACCTTCGTTCTCGGATCCGGAATGATCTCATCCTTTTGAGGGTCATGTTAATAATTGGATAGAGAATCTCTCGCGGTTTATTAATAGTAATAGATTTTTGACAGAAATATCTATTTCTTTAATCTAATCATATACATTCGAGGAAACGACTATTGTTAAATAATATAAAGAAAACATTGATTTCTTATTTGAGGAATAAGACGACAAGTTGGGTCAAAATTAAATAAATATTCAAATTTATACTAATCGCGAAATGCTCTATTATTTATTAAAACAACTATATAGACTCTGTTTTGCAATAGTGGGTCAAGCGCCAAAAAAATTAAAAATTGAGTTAAGCACGGAATATTGTTTCAAATGCTATAATTAATAGTATTTTTATGAAATATGTCCTAAAAAAATTTATATTCAATGTTACTTGCACAATTGACAAAAAAAAAATTATAAAAACAAAAAACTTTAATGTTAATTTTCTCAAAACTCGGTAGGTGGCGCTTGACACACTAATGCGTAACAGGGTCCATATATTCTACTATTTTATATATTAGTAATTAGTATTTTTTTTTTTTAATAACAATTAATGAAAGAAAGTTTTAACTCTCAATATTATTAATTTTTAAAGAATTCACTGTTGGCACTTGTTGAAACATTTTTAAATCTAATTAAATTCTCATCTAATTATAAATAAATAAATAACACTAGGTTAAGTTTCAAAAGGTTTTTGTTAACTTAACCTAGTGTTATTTATTTATCTTCAAAAGGTTTTTTCGATTAAAAAAATGGAGGGTGGCCACCAAAATATTGTTTAAATAAAAATTTATAAACAATGAGGGATCAAACAAAGTCAAGTTAGAGTAAGGGTTAAATATTCCAATAGTATTATTGATATATCAATGTTAAAAAGTGTTTTTGAATATTTATTTAAAATCCGAGAGTGTTTAAGTAAGAGTATAGAGGTTTGAGGTTTAGGTTGCCACTTGGCGGCCTTGTCGAGTTGTTGTTAACACCACCAGAGGCCGGCGCCTCTCTCGCTCGCACTTACTTCTTTGCGGCTTCCATTTTCAAGGGAGAAGAGAAGAGAGTGACTGTTTGGTGAGGAGAGAGAGAGAGAGAGAGAGAGAGTTTGACATGGATGAACTGTGCGTGTTGAGAGAGAGAGAGAGAGGTCCTTGCTTGCTTGCTCGCCAATGCCTCCACCACTCTCGGCCTCGACTGCTCTTTATTTATGTTTATTTAGAACGCCATGCCCTCAACTTAATCTATTTAATCCTTTACAAAATAACAACAGTTTAAAACTTAAATGAAAATATTTCGTTTATATTTTTTGATCTTCAATTTTATTTAGTACTAGATGCACGATCTCTCTTCGGCGGACTAATAATCTATTTAATTTCTAATTTATTTATTAAGAGGCTCGTCTCGAGGTGCTGAAAGGTTGCGGGCACAATTTTGAACCTCAAATTTTTTTTTAAGTTAAAGCTATTTAAAATATCTACAACTTATAGTCGCACATTTTCGATTGGCAAAAAATTGTTTAGATTAATCACATTAAATAAAAGATAATTAAAAAAAATTCGGACTATATCTTTTAGATAATTAAACTTGTAATCATTGTGTTAAAAAATAATTAATTCGCTGGAACATTACCAATAAAATGGACCGTTTCCCTATAGGGAGGACTAACGCCATCTCTTGCCGTCTAGAGTAACCATTTTCTCAATCGGCCATTAACGGTTTTTCGAAACTCGCCCTTTAAAATTTCCTTTTCATTAAAGATCCCTAGAACACTCACATCTGTACTAGGTGGGGTACTCTTACCGTTTCAAAATTGGATAATTTAATAAAAATAGCCTCAGAAGCTGAAAAAGAATTTAGAAAGATTTAAATAAAAAATATTAATAGCTTATACATTTTGTGTTGTTAACTTGCTTACATCACGTGATCTATGTATTTTTCTTGACATTGATGACTAACCTTTTAATCATCAACACCCAGAAAAGTAAGACATTGACAAAGTATTGGAGTTATAAGCAACCTGACCAAAAAGCTATCAATAATTATATTTAAGAAAATCATTAAAAATTAATTTTTTACTAAGCAAGTCATTGCAATATGCCAGAGGTTTCGTATGGGAGTCAAACAATTGAAAACCGCCACAACTTTTTTATTATTCTGTTAATTTTAGTTTTCAGATTTTTTTTTGTAAAATGATTTTATTTTTTCAATGGATTGGTGCAAATTAAGATTAATTTTTGAATGGATGCCAGTTCTGCAATAAATAATAAAATAAAAATATCTTCTTTTTTTATTATTAAAACTTGACCTTATAATACCTTGGTTAAAAATAAATTCAATAAATCTTCCATTCCAAGAAAATGATTTTTATTGTTTATAAAATACAGTAGTGTAAATACAATAAATATTCAAATAAAAGGTGGAGCTGAGAGGAAAACTTTTTTTTTTTGGGAGCTGTAGCAGTACTAAAGTGCTGAAATCGCAGCAATAAACTGGAAGATAGAGTTTGTGGCGATGGTTAGAGATCAAGTTTCACAGAAGAAATTAGTAATAAAAAAGCCGATCGTCTCTCAAATCTGTTCTGGATGGTCCAGAAGAGGAAGGCTGTCTTGTTGAACACCGCTGTTGGAAGAATGGTAAATGAATTTTTTTTTCATTTCAGAAGTCGAAAAACTCAAAATAAATAAAAATTTTGGCTATAGTGGAGAATTGAGATATCAGCCAAATTGGGATTATCTAGGTTTAATAAAACTCCCACACAAGACGTTTCCGCCTGAATTTTATTTGGCCATTCTCAGTTATTTGAGTTATACACATAGAGATGACAAGGAGATCTGGAATAATAAATAGATGTATCTTGGACGGAATTCTGAAAAAAAAAAAAATAAATATATATATATATATATATAGGTGAAAATATATTTAAAATTAGTAAAACATAAATTTCAATTTATTAACGCTTACCTTATTTAATGATATTCAATTTCTTTGAAAGCTTAAGTACCTTCTATCATCTATTTTTGAAAACGAATATAATTCCATTTCTATTTCGTTTCATAAGTCAGACGTCAGAAAAATTAAAGGAATGGAATGAAATTGAAATTATATATATAATATATATATATATATATATATATATGATTGATGGATCAAAGCTCGAAGCAAAGCAGCGACAAGTTATTTATTATTTAGTATATATCACACCTAAAATTAAAAATAAAATGAGCATTTAATTAAGATTGCATTTGAAAAAAACATGAAATGGCTTAAAATAATGAGTGATTAAAATTCATTTGAAAATAGAGAAGGTAAGTAAAGATTCAATGAATCTGACATATTCTGATTGAATGACACTTTAATTATTTCATAAATTATTTATAAAAATGGATAATAATGGATCGAAAAATAAAGAAATGTGATTATATCATTTGTTTCTGTGGTTAATGAAAAAATTTAAATGTCAAATATAAAGCAAAGTAGATATACAAAAGGATGTGGCGTGCCAAGTATTATGAATGGTAACAGGTGAAGGCTAGGCTCTTGGCAATGAGAAAAATAACTTTTTAGAGTGTTTTCTCCGAATATTTCGAAGGCATTTAATAAGCACTTCTTCATCAGCGGCTCACTCTATTTCCACATACTAGTTAAAATTTCGGAGCGAAACGTCTGAGAGCGATCTGTGCATGATAACCAGACCTCGCAAGCAATAAGGCGACGCCTTATTGCTTTGCGAGGTCTGGTTATCATGCACAGATCTGCCTCTCAGACGTTTCGCTCCGAAATTTTAACTAGTATGTGGAAATAGAGTGAGCCGCTGATGAAGAAGTGCTATTAAATGCCTTCGAAATATTCGGAGAAAACACTCTAAAAAGTTATTTTTCCCATTGCCAAGAGCCTAGCCTTCACCTGTTACCATAAAGCAAAGTGTCAATGATTTAATAAAATAAATAATCTATTTAATTTATATAATTTACATATCAAAATTAAATTGAAAATGAATATTAAATGATTAAAAGAGAAGAAATATTTAAAAAAAAAAAATGAGAATACAATTTGACAGACAGACAAAGGTTATCCTGTTGAATCATGAGTTTATAATATTTGAATTGTTTCATTTAATGAATTAATTGAAAATAATAATCTTGAACCAAATAAATATTTAAATGCATTACTGACCTTAAATAATGATAATAGTTGAGAATAAATATAAATATGCCAATGTGATGAGGAGAGAAAATATTTCTAGCCAGCCAAAGTCATGGATGAGATAAAGAGACGAGGCATTCGCTTCCGTTTTCAATGGCGTCAAAGACGTTGCAAGTGGCAACGCAACTTCGACTTTGTATTACTACTCCCTGTGAAAAATTAAATAATAATTAAAATTTATTAATTTAAAAAATTAGACATTCTATATACTCTTTATTTAATAAATATTAAAATAAATGAAAGTGAACATTTTTTAAATTTAAAAGGCATTTTAAGGCATGCCAAAATAAATTTTGCGAAGGGACGGGAAATTTGCTACTTATTTCTATTTTTTATAGTTAAATTCTACACAAGGGCGGATACAAGGGGGGTAAAGGGGGTAATTACCCCCCCCCCCGGAGATTTGAAAAAATACCTTTTTTCGGAAAAAAAAAATATATTTTTAACGTAAAATTTTAAAAATCAATACTTAAAAATTTGATTTGTATTTATATTCTCACGAAAATACCAGGTTCGGCGAAATTTTCCGCGAACGGCACATGAAAAAATTTTTGGTTCCGCGGGTGGAAAAAAATTTTGCAGCTCTAAAAAAAAAAGGTAAAATATTTTTACGGGCGGAAAAAATTTTTTTGTTCCGCGAACGGCACATGAAAAAATTTTTGGTTCCGCAAAATCAAAATTTTGGTTTCGCGAAAAACAAAATTTTTCGTAGAAAAATTTTTGAGAACAGGCCCCCCCGAAAAAAATTTCTATATACGTCCCTGGTGCTGTGCGACGAGTCACACCAGATTACCCCCCACCTCTGGATCCGCCCTTGATTCTACAATATATCAATTTTCACTCATTACCTTCATATCACTAATTTGAATATGAATATAGAAAACTTCTAATAGATTAAATAAATAAATCCCAAGTAATTAACTCCAAAATCAATTTTTTTCTTGAAAAACTTTATTTTTTAGGCCAAAAATTATCGAAAAATTGCCCTTTTTTGATCATGCATAGCTACTTGACCATAAAAGCCTTCATAAATTAAATCTAAATATATTTTTAAAAAGAGTGGTTCAATACGCCCGGACCTCTTTTTTTTCCGATATGACTTCATTTTACCGCATGGGAGCACTCAGCGGGAAATAGTTTTTTTTTTATATATATAATTAGGTATATGTTTATATATAACAACTCTCTCAATGGCGTAGGCGGGAACAGGGAATAATAAGGGCGAGGACAGAAGAAGAAGAATCACTCCGTTTAAAGATTGGTTCAATAACTTGTTGATTTAAAGGTTGATTCAATTACTTGTTAAAATACACCTAAAAAATCAAAATACTTTCTATAAATTGCAAATAAAATATAAAGAATAAATTTCTAGAACAAAGTTAAATTTAATATCTACTTGAATATTTGACGATACTGGACAGGTGAGATAATCTTGTTTAATTAGAAGACCGAGAAAAAGAACATCTGTTTAAACAAGATTTAATATCTACCCCATTCCACTCCCCCTTCTAGGTCCTCCGAGCAATCAGTTGAACATCCTCAGGAAGCAATCGCTACAATAAATGTTAAAAATACTTGAACTCCTAGATAATCCACTTAGCCGAAAGAGGAATAATATTAAAAAATAATCTCTCTTCAACGGGTTAACGAAGAGCGGAGTAGGGGACAAAGATCAATTTTAGAGGGTATTTTTTTCCTCCCCGCAATACTCTTTTGTAAAAATAAAATAAATGATTTAGGTAATCATTTAATTTAAAATATAAGGTAAAAAGATGAAGAAACAGCACGAGAGAATTAGTTGATTGGAGAATTCTCAAGGATTACTCGCTTAGTTTGCAGATGGTAGAGCAAGAAATAATAATTCGAAGAATTTTATCGAGGATATTTATTGTTGTCTAGCACAATAAATATCCTCGATAAAATTCTTCGAATTATTATTTCTTGCTCTACCATCTGCAAACTAAGCGAGTAATCCTTCAGAATTCTCCATTCAAATAAAATATAAGGTATAAGTATATACCAGAGGTCCGCAAACTGTTTTGTCTCGTATTTGTCATGTTTTTCGGTTTTGGGTAGACGGGGATCTACATTGTCTCTAGCCAGCGGCGTAACCAGCCTTTGAGGGCGGGGGGGCGAAGCTTAACTAGGGCGCCGATTTTCCAGGGGGCTCCGCCCCCTGGACCCCCCTTGCTTCTTGCCGCCTTCGGCGGGCAAATTTCTTGCATCCTGTAATTTCCTCAGCGAATTTGTTTATATTTACATGTTTTTTAATGACACCTGTATGATTTTGTTTTGATTTTTCTTTACTTTTACGAAAAATGTCGTTTTCTTCTGTGATTATTTCAAAAACTATTCAGTTTTCGGAAGAATATCAAAGAATAAAAACTTTTTAAAATTGAGTATTTTATCATAATATAACAAAGAAATTGAAAATTTCGAAATTTCTGAAAAAACTTATTATATTAGGTAAAGTACTACTTCCAAGTGACGTATTTACTACAAACGTTGATAGAAATCTACAATTTTAGTGTAAGGAGCATATACCAAATTTCATCGATCTAGCTGCTTTGGTTTTTAAGCAATCGTGTTCACACACACACACCCAGACGTAATTCCAAAAGAATATACGAGAAAGTTTCCCCATTTTTTTTTTAACAAACACTTTTTTCCCATTCACACTCACACTCACACACACATGCACACAGTCTTTTCGGCAACTTAGGCCATATAAGACTTTGACTTTGACATTTGGTATCCAAATGGCTTAAATAAAATCATCGGACTGCCTGGGATCCGAGCCCCCGATCAGAGCCCTGCACGGGTACAGGTTGGCCCGCGGACCGGGCCGGGCGGGCTTTGGAGGCCATGAAAAAAATTCCGGGCGGGCTCGGGCGGGCCTGAAGATTGGTAAAAGCCCTTTCATTTTGAGAAAATCGAAAAAACTGAAAAACTACATCAGTAAAATACTAGTACTTTTTGGCCGATTTTGATTAAAATCTTATTTTCACGGTCCCGGGGGGTGTTTAACTTAAATCTAACATTTCAGTCTCATAGCTCAATTCCTTCATGCTTAAGAAAATTTTGAATTTCAAAAAATTAAATATTAAGGCTTATACGAATCCTGAGTAAATCTCCACAGCCTTAAAACATCAAATTAAGGCTTTTATATTGCAAAATAAAAAAAATTTTAATTATAAAGCCTCTATATACGTTATTTATTATTTTTGGAATTAAATTCATTTAAAATAGTAGAATTCAAGTTGTAATATAATTTTAAAAGAAAACAATCAATTTTTTAAGCCAATCGATGAAAGGAATATGATAAAATCACATTCGTTGGGCTATATCTTAGAGGCCGTAGGGCGCCTATGCCGGTTTCGGGGGGCGCCAAGGGCTTGATACGCCTGGGGCGGGGGGGCTCGAGCCCCCCCTCGCCCCCCCCCTGGTTACGCCACTGTCTCTAGCATTTTTGAAATTCACCAACTTCAAATGTCTTTTGACAGGTGTCTAACTGTAATGAGGTTTAGAAGAAAAAAAAACAATAAGAAACACACATTAATTTTTATATATTAACGAAACCGAAATTTAGTTACCGCTTTTTTAGTGGAAGGGATGAGCCTGATGCTTTGATAATAAATTTTCAATATATGGTTTCAATTTAGTGAGGTCGTTTGTTTCTTTTTTTAAAAGATTGGCAACTCTCGTGGACCCCCGTTTACATATCTCAGACCCCCAATTCTTTTTTTCGCTGTCAACCCCTGGGGGTCAATATACGGTAGTCCACTGTGGTAATCACTGGTAAATACCATGAATGTTAAATCGTACAAAGTTTGACCAAAAATAATAACTTTCATCTCTTTTTGAATTTTCCCGTGATTTCAAGGAAAATTTTAATTAAATGATGATTTATCAATTTTGAAAAAAAAAAAGTTCAAAAATTGCAAAAAATAATTTCTGTAAAAGGACGGAAAATTAATTTAGAACAATAAATAATGAAGTTTTAAAAATTATTAGATTAAAAAAAAAAAATAAATAAAAAATAATAGTTTCCCTTTCCATATTTAGGTAAAAGAAAAGAAAAATCACAATTCTATACATGGGCGTCCGCAGGGGGGAGCAATCAGGCACTTGCCCCCCCCCCGGAAAATTAAAATGATACAAAAAAATGTATAAAACAAAAAAAAAAAAAACAAAAGAACCTTTCTCAGTATACATCCACCTTGACGAGGTGAGAAAGCTTTAAATACTAAGAGATGTATAACATTATTAATATTAAAGTACGTTTTTTTAACTTATCTCGAAGTGACTTTGCCCCCCCCCCCCTGCAAAAAATCCTGCGGACGCCCTTGATTCTATATCATTTATAAACTATACACATATTCAATATGTTCAAATGAATTTAAAAGTAGAGTAGAGTCTCGGTAATCCGAACCTCGCTAATCCAAACTTCCGGTTAATCCGAACTCTTTTTGCGTACGATTTTTTTTTTTTTTTTTTTTTTTAAGAGGAATATAAATGAAAATTAGACATTAAAGGAACTTTATTTTATTTTTATTATGAAATATTTATTTAGAGTTTAATATCACCGACAAGTTTCACGGTTTACAACGTTATAAATACGACTTTATTATCAAAATTAACTAATTCAGCTTACAATTCCGGTTAATCCGAACGACCCTCGGTCCCAATTAGTTCGGATTAACGGGACTCTACTGTATTAAAATGTAAAAAAAATCTCGCATCCCAAATAATCGCAATTGTCGGGAATTTATAATAACTCGCTAGAGACGGACTTCACACGATTGGATCCTTTTTTATATGCAAATGAAGTTGAGTGCAGGCAGGCAGCGAATGAGCCAAGTTCCAAGGTAAAACGGCCTTTTATAAGCTCGGTTACGTCATCGAGTTGAATCAGCCAATCAGGGCAGGGTATAAAAGGGGAGTATCGAATAAAAGCTGCGCATCCCCCCACTTCTTGGTCATTTGTTTGTGAGCAACTAGCCAGAGCAGAACTCAGCCATCAACAACCAGATGAAATGCTTCTGGATCCACCTTTACAAAGAAAATTATTTTAGTTTCAGAAAAAAAAAGGTAAAATAAAATAATTAAATTGATATTAACTTTGGGAAAGCCATGTATCTTATCAATTAAAAGATTCTTGTATCGTATAACTAATGTATACACTTGACTTTAACTTGGGGTGGTTGACGCACCCCCAAAATAAAACAAAAAACAAAAAAAAAAAAAAAATAACAAAAGACAAATAATACAATTTTCCTTATATTCTTCCTAATCTTACGCTTGAATTTGAAATAAATTTTCTAACAAATAAACAAAAAACAAAAAAACGAAACGATTAATATCTTGAGAGAGAAAAAAAACAAAAAGAAAAAAAATCTGGTGTGACTGGTCGCACAGCACACAACTTTCTCTTCGGTAATCAAAAGTTGTGTTCTGTCCTTGTCACACCAGATTTTTTGTGTCGACATATATATAGGCTTCGACAGTACGGTACATTTTTTTTTTTTTAATAAAAAAAAATTCACACTTTTTTTCTATATTCGAATATCAAGATGTAAAATTTACAAGTATGGGAAAATATTTATATTTTGTTACCATGGCAACCATTTCTCCTATCTTTTCTATGAAGTACTAAAGTAAAGTGGTCTTCAGAAGATTCAATCACAAAATGAGAATATACATTTTAAAGAGAATCTAAAAAATAATTGATTTTTGAATTAAAAAAAAAAATCGGAGCGAATTTAGAGAAAATCGAAAAATACTGAAAAAGTGCATTAGTAAAGTACTAGTACTCTTTGGTCAATTTTGTTCAAAAGCTTCGTGTCACGTCCCATGGGGGTGCCTAACTTAAATATAAAATTTCAACCTTCTATTTCTTTCTTGAGATATTTTGTTCACAGGCACACAGACAGACAGACACACAGACAGACCATGTCGCAAAAACCACTTTTTTGGATTCAGGGGACCTCAAAACGTGAAGATCTATCAAAATCTCGACACCGAATTTTTGACATGAATCCAATACTTTCTCTCTCTATATATTAACATATATAGAGGTAAGAGAAAGTAAAAAACAAAACTATTAATATTTATTTCATACGTACTTTGTACAGTATAAGTATCGCTACTTGACTTGTATCAATAGATCCTCAACCCCACCCCTGGGAATGAAGTGGCATAGGCTACATTGTTAAATAGAATTAAAATAAAACGTACTATTTAAGTCTTGCAAATTATATCTGTGGTGGAAGGGGTAAAACCCCTGATGATGAAAAAGCTAAGGGATTAAATAAAAGAAATTTCTGGTAGAGGCATCATTTGGGGAGGGGGGGGGGGGGGCGCTTAAACCTAAAAAGATGACACCAAAAAATATTTATATTCTAAATAAAATATTTCAAAAATATATCTTATGCGAATATAAACTGTAAAAGATTAATAAATTAATTGAATTAAATATCTTTTAGCCGAATTTGCAATACCTATTTGTAAGTAATTAAGGAAAAAAAATGCGCCCCCCAGAAAGCTCCCTGCCCCAAGAAAGATTGAGAAAATATGGGGCTTTCCATGCCCCCCCCCCACCAGCGATGATGGTTGGTGCGGATACAAGGGGGATAAAGGGGGTAATTACCCCCCTCCCGAGATTTGAAAAAAATACTTTTTTTTCCGAAAAAAAAAATTTATTTTTAATGTAAAATTTTAAAAATTAATACTTAAAATGTTGAATATATTCTTCTATTTCTGACGTGTACATGATTAATTAAATTTAAAAATTAATTAAGACGTCAGATATTTAATATAATATAAAATTTAATCTCTTGGCGATCGATTTGGCTTACAAAGCATCCTCAGGCAAATGTTAAATTTTTACAATATATGTCTACTAATTTTCAAAATTTCAATTATATATAACGCTGGCCTGAAGATGCTTTGTAAGCGAAATCGATCGCCAAGAGATTAAATTTTATATTATATTAAATATCTGACGTCTTAATTAATTTTTAAATTTAATACTTAAAAATTTGATTTCTATTTATATTCTGGCAAACAAGTACCGTACAGAATGCGCCTTTAAATTACCGAAATTAAGAAAAAATAGTGTGATGTGCGACCTGTCACACCAGATTACCCCCTCCCCCCGAGAAACACCTCTGGATCCGCTCTTGTTAGCAGACAATTTTAAATAAAAATATATTTTTATATTTATTTTACACTATCAATTTTAAGTCACAAATCACCTTAAACGTTGCTAGAATTTGAAGATATTATTTAAAAAATTTTCATCCCTCAGAGAGGCAGGCCTTCCTGCAAATTGAATTTTGCAACCAACAAAATTCATCCCTGTTCTTAGGAAAGAAAGTGAGACGTTTATTGTCCTTTGTTAGGGTGTCAGGTATTGGCTATTAGAACACAATACATGCATAAAATTGTATTGTTTGCTAGGCTGGTGTCTTGCTTTCCTTTATTTCGGCACAATATGCCTGACTAAGTCACTGGCTCATTTCAGCTTTTGCTTGAGAGGGAAGGGAGGGGGGGGTTCACTTTGCATGTTTTTTGCATTTGCACACCTCTAATTATAGAAAGTTTTAGTTTAGTTTCATATTTTTAATAGATATAAGTGTAATATTATTCCATTGAACAGCAATTTTAGTGAAATTGCATTTCTGTGATTTATGGAAATTTTCAAAACATTTATCTCCAAGTTAGTATTATTTTCCCCCCAAATCCTTCACTTGTTAATCCCATATTTTTTTTGCCTATTTCAAAATATTTTATGGCAAATATTATTTCTTCATATCAAATACGAAACATTATTATTATTATTAATTGCAAAGTGAAATTAATGGTCAGGCCCTTTGCCAACAAGATATCGAATCCTTATTTATAAACCAAAGCAAAAAGAAATATCTGCTAGTAAAATTAAAAATCTGGAATATTTTTTATAATTTTATAAATAAATTCCTTATTCGCGTTTATTTATTATAAATATATTTGAATTTTTTTAGATATCAAATATTAGTGGGTTGTTATGAAGTTGATGAAAAATATATAAGCAATTTATAAACGTTAGATGAACGAAAGTGAAATTTAATTGAGAGGAGATATAAAGACAAGTTTTTTTTAAATTATTTCAATTGTTTTTTGATGATTGGTGAAGGGATTAATGAGATAATTAAAGAAAACGAGGAGTCTGTCCAAGCAAACGGGCGCCTGGACGGCGAAACGCGAGTTGAGTGTCTCCCCCCGCTCGAGTGCTCTGTGAGTCAGCTTTCCAAGCGGATATACTTCAAAGCAGCCAGGAAAATTCAATAATTCGTTCACTAACCGTGCTTGATTGTGTCACGATGGCCGATACGCAGCCTTCAACTACCGCAGCAGCAGCAGCAGACGCCCCTTCGGACGCGACTTCGCCGCCGAAAAAGGAAAAGAAGGAGAAAAAAACATCAACGAAAAGGAGTAAACCGAATCATCCGAAAACATCTGAGATGGTCATTGAAGCGCTTTCTGAACTAAATGAAAAAAATGGCTCATCATTAAAAGCTATTAAAAAATATATTGAAGAGAATTTTAAATTGGATGCACCTGAAAAGATGACACCATTTATTAAAAGGTATTTGAAAACGGCAGTTCAGTCAGGTGAATTGAAACAAACAACAGGAAAAGGTTCATCTGGGTCATTCATGTTGGCCCCCGCCCCAGCCCCTGCCCCAAGCACCGAAAAGCCCGAGAGGGTGGGCACGAGGAAGAGGACGCAGGCCAAGCTTAAAACATCACTGCCCGACCCGATAGCGCCGCCGCCCAGGAAGCAAGCGAAAAAAGCCGCGATCAAGAGGTCCGTGAGTAAAAAGACGCCGACGAAAACTACCAAAGCCGTTGCAGCCAAATCCAAAAAGAAATCGCCCAAGGCTAAGAAAACGACGCCGACCAAGGCCAAGAAAACGGCGCCCAAACCTAAAAAGATGACGCCAAAAAAGAAATAAAAATGAACAATGCATCATTTGAAATATTATTCCTTATTACACACTATCCATCTTATTCCTTTTTTAATTAAAACGGCCCTTTTCAGGGCCATCCAAATTTTATTATTTACAAAAGTAAGCAATACATAATCTATTTCAGATACAAATAGTTGATACTATCTACTAAAACATCTTCAAGCTCATTATTGATTTCTTCGAGCCCGGCGTTCGCTATTAAGTAAGTATACAAAATTTATTGATTTAAATTCAAATGAGATTTTTTTAGCAATGCAATAGTCAAGGTGTGGTCTGGATAGTTGCTGGCAAGCAAATGAACCAGAAGTGGGGGGATGCGCAGCTTTTATTCGATACTGCTCTTTTATACCCTGCCCTGATTGGCTGATTCAACTCGATGACGTAACCGAGCTTATAAAAGGCCGTTTTATCGTGCAACTAGCATCATTCGCTGCATATCCTCAACATTAAATAGATATCACATAAATATTCATTAAATCAAAAAAAAATACAAAATATAAAGAGAAAAATAGATAAATTTAACTTAATCAAAGAATAAAACATGTTTATTTGGCTATTTTAAATGATTATCCAGTCCTTTAGGTTTAAAGTCAATCTAGCAAGGTCATTATAAATTCGCAACGGGAATCGATAAGTATGCTTAAACTTGCTTGCGCCAAACCGGACACTGTGAAAAACCGTTGTTTTTTTTTTTTGCAAAAAAAGGGAATTTAATCCAATACTTGCAAGTATAGTTCTTTCCCTCAGTGGCTTGCACATGAAAAAGTCCACCCTAATTGTTGAATGGCTTCTCATACAGAAAATGTTATCATTAAAAGACGCTCCACATATGTGTAATTTGATGCACTGAAAATGGATTGCGTAGGCATTCCGAAATATTTGCAAAATAAATTATTTTAATTGTGGAAAGCAACCTCTGGTGTATATTTTCTCCATACTTAAATTCTGTTGAACAAACTGTCACTTCATTACCGAAGGTGATACAAGTCAAGTATCGATACTTTTCTTATGAAAACCAATTCCCGAAATATTTTCAGCGTGTAGGGAGGGGACGATTTTGAAAAATTTGTTATAATTTGTAACAATGTTTTAAATTTTAACCCTAAACTACAATGAGGTATAAAGTAGTAATAGATGCATCCTATTGCTGGTGTGGGCAAAATTCTTTGCATCTAAAAATTCGGAAAAAAATGAAGTCAACCTGTTATCAAATCATGATTTGATAATTATAATTATTCTAAGTTTCTATTTTTGAGAAAAAACATGAAGTCCAGGTTTCAAGTTACGGAAAAATCAGTGAATGTAAAAAAATACAATTCTTGCTATGTTTAAGAGAAAATAATTTTACTTCCCCATTTTTGAGAAAAAATTATAGGTCCAAGTCCCAAGAGGGACGTTCCTAAATCGATCCTGGGACATCGAAATGTCTGCTCCCGCTGGGACGTTTCGAGGGACGTTCTTAAAACACTCCTGGGGGCTCCTCGAGTTTTTGGTGACGTTCCAGTGCTATGTGGGCTGGCACCTTAGTTGCTTTCTTGATTTTCGTCAAATGAGAATGTTCTATTTTTCAGAGGTGGAATCAAGTATTACGCTCTGCTTCTACAGAGAGTGTATTTATAGCTCAAAAGCAAATATTGTGGTACCTGACTGGTGCTCCATATGGGGAGAGTTGTAGGAATTTGTTTTTCAAGATGAGAATCCTCATCATTTTTCAAATATGCGTAGCAACCTACAAATGCTGGGAAACAAAACACAAGAAAGAGGGAAGATCAGGATTCTTTAATATTTTGCCAAATCATATTAAAAACTCATTGAATGCAAATACGTTTAAAAATAAATTGAAGTCATTTTTGGTTGGCAAATATATACATTCATTCAATGAGGGATTTCTTTGTTAATCAAAATTCTAATAACCTGTAGAATAAACGTGACGCTTCAATATACGTATTTATGAATCTTTTGAAGAAAAAAATAATGAATGTATAAATTTCATGTAATATTGAATTGATCCCCTTCTTCTTTCTATATGGCCTCAGAAAAGATTAAATAAAAGGGATTTTCAAGGCATTTAATATTTTAACAAAATCACAATAAACAGTCCATATTCATATTTTACTTGAAGAAAAATTAAGCATATTAATAAAAAAAAACAAAAATATTTATAAAATTATTTCATTTTTAAAACTTCTAGTCAATTCTTTATATGGAAGAACAATTGAATTTAATAAAATTACTTCCGATGGGACGGTCACACTGCAACCTAGAAAAAAAAAAAGAAAACATTTTATTATAAATTTTTCAAAAAGATTCAAAAAAATTCCAAGAAGGAATAATTTGAAAAAAATTGACTGCGAGAGCAGGAATATGCTTCTCATATCATCACCTAAGTTAAAGATGGTTTTGAAGGGGGGGGGGGGTGCAGGGGCGTAGCGAAGAGATTTTTCAGGGGGGGGAGAAGGCCAAAAATGCCAGCTAAATTTAATCAATTTGCCAACTGTACAATTCACATTCTTTTTCATCCTATATATATTAATTTACTAGAGGCTAAACCCGACGCCCCTTAGTCGCTATATGACATGTTCGATGTTTTATGTCCCCTCCCCCCTTCACTTTGCTATTTTAATATTAAAAATCTGGTGTGACTGGCGCACAGCACACAACTTTCTCTTACCTTCGGTAATCGAAAGTGTGTACTGTGCTTGTCACACCAGATTTTTTTGTGTCGACATGTATTTAGTTCCCGGCAGTAGGGAATATTTGAATTCAGATGTAAAAATCTGGTGTGACTGGCGCACAGCACACAACTTTCTCTTACCTTCGGTAATCGAAAGTTGTGTTCTGTGCTTGTCACACCAGATTTTTTGTGTCGAAATATATTTAGTTTTCGCCAATATATTAGAAATTTAAGATGTCAAAATTATAAACATGGGAAAATATTTATATTTTGTTACCATGGCAACCATTTCTCCTATGTTCCCTATGAAATACAAGAGTAAAGTGTGCTTCAAACAATTTTGAGGGCAAAACGAGAATATACATTTGAAAGAGCATCTAAAAAATAATTGATTTTTGAATTTTAATCAAAATCGTTAGAGCGAATTTTGAGAAAATCGAAAAAAACTGAAAAAGTACATCAGTAAAGTACTAGTACTCTTTGGCCGATTTTGATTAAAAGCTTATTTTTCCGGTCCCGGGTGGTATTTAACTTAAATATAAAATTTCATCCTCCTAGCTCAATTCCTTCATGCTTAAAATTGAACACACACACACACACACACACACACACACACACACACACACACACACACACACACACACACACACACACAGAGAGAGAGAGAGAGAGAGAGAGACAGACCATGTCGCGAAAACCACTTTTTTGGATTCAGGGGACCTCAAAACGTGAAGATCCATCAAAATCTCGACATCGAATTTTTGACATGAATCCAATACTTTCTCTCTATATATATATTACATATATACATAGGTAAGAGAAAGTAAAAATTTATAAGTATGGGAAAATATTTATATTTTGTTACCTTGGCAACCATTTCTCCTGTCTTTCCTATGAAGCACAAGAGTAAAGTGTGCTTCAAACAATTTTGAGGGCAAAACGAGAATATACATTTGAAAGAGCATCTAAAAAATAATTGATTTTTGAATTTTAATCAAAATCGTTAGAGCGAATTTTGAGAAAATCGAAAAAAAACTGAAAAAGTACATCAGTATAGTACTAGTACTTTTTGGCCGATTTTGATTAAAAGCTTATTTTTCCGGTCCCGGGGGTGTTTAACTTAAATATAAAATTTCAGGCTCATAGCTCAATTCTTTCATGCTTAAAATTTGACACACACCCACCCACCCCCACAGACAGACCATGTCGCGAAAACCACTTTTTTGGATTCAGGGGACCTCAAAACCTGAAGACCCATCAAAATCTCGACATCGAATTTTTGACATGAATCCAATACTTTCTATATATATATTACATATATACATAGGTAAGAGAAAGTAAAAAACTAAAGGATTAAACAATAGAAATATAATTAAGGCAAGATTTTTTTTCAATTGAGAAATTCCCCATATAATTACACTCAATGAAAAATTTTGTCGAGTAGTACAGGACTCTTTCCGACTAAAACCCTCTTCTATTGTCTAATGTCTAATTTACCGGGGTGTTTTAAGGAATTCCTGGGTTTTTATATAGAATACCCTAATTCCAAAAATACCATAAGTTTTTCTCCATCAAATTTAGTTTTAGAGATTTAGAGAAAATTAAATTTTAATAGAAAATTAGCTCTAGAGCGACTCTTATTTTGAATTTTCTGGCTTTACCCCTTAAAAAGAAATACATTAGAATCTCGCTTAGGGTGCCCTTTCATAACAAGCAATTTGCATAACAAGCAAAAAAAATTGTAAAAATATGACTTGCTTAACGAGTGACGTTTCGCATAACGAGTGGAGAGGAGAGAGAAAGTCCCGGATTGTGCTCATGTTAGTGTCATGAGGGGACAGCTCTAAGGGGAGAATGTTATTGTTTCGCATAACGAGTGTTTCGCTTTTCGAGTATGATTCTGGAACGAATTATGCTCGTTAAGCGAAGTACTGTACATAGAAATATAAAGTTTCAGCCCAATTTAAGGCGATTTAGTGGTGCAAAACACGGCTAAAATTTAAAAAAAATAGAATTTTTTCAGTTTTTTCAACTTTGGACATCCCTAATAGGTAGAATCTTTTACCATCACTGAATGCAAAAAAACATATACCGGTATTTACGATATTCTGTAGTTCCTTCACTTTCTAAAAATCACTCTAAAGAAATTATGAACAAAATAGTTATCAAAGTCAATTTTGTTAAAAAGCAAATATAAGAAAATTTTATGATAAAGATGGTGTTTTGAGCCAAGAATTTAGAGCTATTCTTGGGTATATGGATGGCTCTGAATCCTGACTAAGAAAACTGTTTTGCTCATAATTTCGTTATCAATGAATTATTTTATTTTTTTTTTAACTTTTTTCGGCTAAAGAGGCCAGGTCTTGAAAATTCAAAATAAGAGTCGCTCTTGATCAGATTATTTATTAAAATTTAATTTTCTCTATATCTCAAAATCTAGAGCCGATGGCGCAAAATTGATGGCATTTTTGGAATTAGCGCTTCCAGGACCTAAATTTCAAAAAACTTTTTGACCTGTATAAAATTTATATTTCTATCAAAAACATTGTTTAATTGGAATTCCTTTTTTTACAATTATAGTAAATAAAGAAAATTATTCCATTTCCAATTACAAATGAACGACTGAGGTTTCTTTTATTTGTTCAAATATTTTATTTTTCCCTTTTAAAATAATCCTAATGATTTTCTTTATGTGTTTGTATTACATTGTATAATAAATTTATATTCAGTAAAAAGAAAATAAATTTATTTATTTGAAAATTAAAAAATTTTTTTTTATTAATAGATGAGAATATAAAAAAAGAAAATTTAATTTTTTTTTTTAAATTAAAACAAATTAATTTCTGTTAAATAAACTTTATTTTGCCAACTGGTCCTTGATTTTGCCAACATTTGCCAACTCGATCCGACCTGGGGGGGGGAGACTCCCCCCATCCCCCCCCCTTGGCTACGCCCCTGGGGGGGGTGGAAAGTCCCTTTTTTGATTCACCCAAATAAATTTCATATTACAAATAAAAAAAATCTGCCATGTTTATTACTCGAGACCTAGATAAATAATTTGTATTAACGCTTTGTCTGTGAAATGGAGGCAGACCTGCCACCTGGAACACCACTGTATAAAATATCGTAGCATATTAGGAAAGTTTTAAGGTTAAAAAAAAAAGATAAAGATCTCACAATTATTTGTTAGAAAATGGCCAGAAAAAATATGTGTTCTGTCCTATCCCTACCAGAGTGCTAAATAGCATATCCCATTTGTCGCACAAGTTGGTGATTTTAGGAATACGAATCGTCAGACTCTATCGCGTATGCGCCTGACAAAAATTACCGAAGGCTTGACGAAAATATATGAATTAGTTTTTTAGTAGTCCCAACCAACCCTGTTATAGACAAAAAGTTGGCATTTCCCTCTTTAAGTAAATTCATATATATATATATATAGGCCTAAATGAAATGGAAAAATGCATGTATGTATATATCTACGTATATGTTCTATAGAAATTCACAATTTTCAATGAATCTTTTTCAAATTAAGTATACGTAATAGTATTTGAAACAGTGAATAAAGTAGTAATTTGAATCTCTTAAATGGGTTTTGGGAAATTAATTATAATCAAATTTCCTCAATATTTGGGCACAAATCAATTTTTTTTCCTTTTAAAAGCTTTGTGATTTATGGCCACATCCGGGAGATCCTCTGGGACAGTCATAAATAGGCCCTGCTGTCCCCAATACCCTACTTGAACTCAGACCCTTTTTAACGTCTTAACACTTGCATTACAACAAGAAATATCCTTAATTGACGAAATTAAAAGAGGTAGCTGAAAAGTGATCAATGGACAATCCAATCTCTAGGCCAGTGGTTTCCAACCGGTGTGCCCCGGCACACACATTGGCTAAGGGGTGCGAGATATTGAAATAAACAAAAAAAAATTACCCTAAGCTTATACTTAAGCTAACAAAACTATTGATGTATATTTACTATTTACTAGATCATAGAAGAAGCGTGTCTGCACTCTCTCTCTTCTACAGGTATTACCATGGTCATTAAAATCAATTATCCCACCCAATGCAACATATATATGGAACACAAGAGAGGCATCGTTCCAGCATCCCTATGCTGTTCAGCCCACGACTAACAGAACTAGCCAATTCCAATCTTCCTTTGTCCCCTGATTGGAACAAGCTGCCTGCGTCTATCTTCCCCAAAACCTACAATCTTCAGACTTTCAAGTCTAACCTCAACAGGCATCTTCTCAGTTCCCGCAGTTGAGTTCCCCTTTAGTTCTTATTTTCTTCCTGGCTGCATGAGACCACTGGACATTATAGGTCTTCGGACCTTATGGACCCATTCCAAAAAAAAAAAGTGACTGTAGTAAATTAAAGTTTACTATATTACGTTATGGTGTATATTACTTATTATATAATATTTCAATAAATTTACAAATAAAACTTAATTATTTTTTTTAATTCAAGCCTCTAGTGTTTAATGTAATTCCCAAGGGTGCCGTGAACTTCGAAAGGTTGGGAACAACTGCTCTAGGGTCTATAAAGCTGAAATTTGGCTAGTAGATTACGTTTATGACGTAAAGGGGCCCTTACACGATCAATCATACTGACAGTATTTGAGCTGATTGGCGTTTTGACTGAACGTGTATGGGCAAGACTGAAGACTGATGGCCGTTTTCTTTTTGTTTTTTTATTGTTACTTAGTGGCAGGGAACAAAGTTAGTTTAGTTAAGAACAAAAATTAGTGGCTTCCCACAGTCGAATGAGCTAAAAAGAACTTGATTCTGACTGGTAGTCTGAATGCTACGTGTAAAATTATACTTGAATGAAGAAAATACTGACGGTTGGACTGATTCAGTCAGACTGACAGTATGATTGATCGTGTAAGGGCCCCTTAACAGTTATGCACAGTTTAGAAAGGAATTTTCGAAATTTTGTTTCTAATGGGATCAATCCTCCATTTTGAGGAAAATTTGAATTTTTGAAATATCATCTTGATTGAAACCATGGGCGTACCTAGCGAGGGGCAGGGGGGCAGCTGCCCCCCCCCCCCTAGAAGCAACAAAAAAAAAAATTAAATGTTTATAAAGTGATGAAACGAAACAAAATTGGTGGATGGCGACGGGGAATGATTCTTTTTGTTAGGACTCGAAGGTTTTTAGGCCTTTAATTCGAAGGCTTTACCTCTCTATATAAAAAATAGCTATGTCACAATCTGGACGACCATGATCTGCCCCCCCCACCTGGACGACCATGATCTGACTATGCCCCCCCCCCCCCCTAGATTTGATCCTGGGTACGCCCATGATTGAAGCGTTAAATAAATATCTCGAGAAGTAGTTAGGCCTACATATTTGTAGTTAAATTTTTACACCAAGAAATTGAAGAAACCCAACAGAGAACATCCATTTATTTAGGGAAAAGGTTCTTTACTTTTAGAACATACAGTACCTAAAATAGTAATAGATGGATTGAGTCGTCCATCGGCATTAAAAAGCGCTGGATTATCCATTTTGGCAAATGGTTTATTTGGATTAGGATCACAGGGTGTTCCTTCAACACGTGCCCATTGTCCAACGACCGAACGTCGGCCAACAATTGAATGAAGTACAAGACTGTGATCAGCTACACTTGCATCTGATAAGATGATTGATTCACGGATTCTTACGCCAGGTCCAATCACAGCACCAGCTCCTACACTCACATTCGGTCCCAACTGTAAAACGGAAAAACAAATGTTACCAAATTTGTGATGAAGATAGGGCCAGCCTGGAGGATATTATTGAGAAGGGTGAATAAATAAATCCAGAGCTGGTAGTCAAGCAATTTATTCGGATTAAATCCCCCCTAAAAATCCGATTTGTTATACAAAAACACACAGACAGACCACTTTTTTGGATTCAGGGGACCTCAAAACGTGTATATCCATCAAAATATCGACATCGAAATTTTAACATGAATCCTCTCTATATAGTATATAAATATTAAAGGCACTCCCTAGACATGACATTAATTTTTAACACTATTTACTAAATGTTAACGCTTTGGCTTTAAATTTTTGTTTAGAGAATAGCTATTTGAGGCAAGGAGGTGTTAAAATGAATTGGACCGTTTATTTTGAAAGTGGTCTAAGTCCATTTTTTTTAAAATGAGATATCATATAATTTATGCTTAAATTAATGTAAATTTTATATGTATAGATCTACGTTTCGGAGCTCAACGGCTCCTTCTTCAGGACCTTAAAATTAACAAATAAAAAGTATATCTCGTTGATTACATATATATTTTTAACTTTGCCCATCAACCGTAGGTTGGACAGGTAAAGTTAATGTAATCGTAAAAAAAAATCGAAATTTTTCTGAAGCTGCCAAAATGCGTTTTGAGGTCCCCTGAATCTATTTAAGAAGTTTTTGGAATGATGTCTGTGTGTGTGTATGTCTGTGCTAATTTATTTCGTCCACGAAATCTCAAAAACTATTCACCCAATTGTTTTGAAATTTTGCACACATAAACTAGAGGTAAAGCTTAAGAACTGAAAAGCTTTTGGTAAACATCGGACCATCCCCCCTGGCTCTAGGGGGGGACAAAAATTTTTTTCTTACATAACCTATAATTTTTTTATATATTCAGAAACTAGACTTCCTCCCGAGTAAAATGATATATAATATGTATAACATCGGACCATCAGGGGGGGGGGCTCTAGGGGGGGGACAAATATTTTTATCTTGAATAGTGGATGGGCAAAGTTGTGCGCTCGGCTTAGTCCGACCCTTTATTTATAAGGATATTTATTTATTTATTTGTTTATTTATTTTTTATTATTATTATTTTTTTTTTTTTTTTATTTTATTTATATATACTGTATTAAATGATGGTATAAACAAACTCACCATGCGGTGTCGAGAAAACAATACGCCCTCAATTTAGACATAAATGAATGATGTGGTTAGTTTTGCTACAAAACATGCAAAAGGCAATGGTGCCGAACGAAGAATGGTGATTTAATTCGGAGTGCATTGCCTCTTATTCATAATTTAAACTGAGGGAATACAATTGTAATATAAATATCCTTATTTTTTTTCCCTAATTATCATTTCAATTATATAAGGCTATTCAATATTAGTTCCGGGGTGACCGAGCCGGAGCTCGGTCTTTTTTTTAATAAAATTGTAAAAAACTAAAAAAAGTACATCAGTAAAGTACGAATAGTCGAGGGGCGCGAATTTGATTTGTATAGAAGAAATAGGAAAATACTTAAAATTTGAAAGAAATTATAACGAGACAACTTGCTTCTCAATGGTAACATCAATAAAAACACCAAAATAAAAAATAACAGTCCATGAAGAGCTTTGAGGAATAGCAACATTACTGAGTGGATACCTAGAGGAGACAGTGCCTCATAAGAAAACTTTAATCATGAGATATACGTAAAAGAGTTGCCCAGGAAATGCGTCAGCCTGGAGACAATTAAAAATTATTATTTTCAATAAAATTAATAAATAATTAGTATTTTAA
Source organism: Euborellia annulipes (assembly GCA_023213315.1). Lineage (NCBI taxonomy): Eukaryota > Metazoa > Arthropoda > Insecta > Dermaptera > Anisolabididae > Euborellia > Euborellia annulipes. Next base: position 68,979 of record JAKCPI010011417.1, read on the forward strand.
TAATATAATTTAAACAATAGGGTATTTTTCTACTAATTGGCCTTTTTGATATTATTAAATTAAATACAGTGGCGGTCCCAGGATTTTGTCAAGGGGGGGGCCCAATTTTTTTTTTTTTTTTTTTTTTCATTTAAGCTCTTTTTCGGCAGCGAAGGCTATTTAGACCTATTCTATACATTTATTTCACCTGGATTGGTAGCCAATGGCCTAAAATTTATGATGTAGGGAAGGTGAAGAATAGGGTGGCGCAAAAAACCGACTAATTTTTTTTTTCAATCTCGTATGACAATATTTTAGTATATCATGTTTTAAGAGACCTCTCCAAAGATGAGCTCAAAAAAATTTTTTGAGTCGATCAAAATTTTAAAACATTTCCAAATTCGTCAAAAATCGATTTTTTTTCGTTTTTTAATTTTTTTCTCGTTATGGTAGAATTTTATAGTCGAAAAAAAATAAGTTTCCTCAAATTTTCAACTTAAAATATTAATTTTTAAAGGTCCCTCAAATTTTGTTTTAGCTCGTCATAAAGGTGACATTATATATTTTACCTTTGCAGTCGTATGTCGCCTTTTAGGCGACATCCTAATTTTTTTGTAGTCAAATTAAAGCCAAATAATATCATAAAATTCATTAAAAACTGTCTGGGATCCGAACCCGCGACCCTTGGAATACAAGGCTAACACCCTAGGGGGTATGGAAAAATTTTTGAAAATTAGGCATTGAAATTTGCGTTTTTAGCTATCCTGAGACGTGAAAAATTTATAATTTTTTTGTTTAGTTTTAAAATATTAAATAAAACTTTTGAATTTTTGTTGTCCAATGGGGGGGGGGGCCCGGGCCCCTCTGGGCCCCCCCCTGGGACCGCTAGTGATTAAATACATTGTAAGTAATTATTGATATAAAAAATTAAATTTACAAAATTGCGCATTAATTAAAATTTAATATTCGTGGTTTTTTTTTTTTTTTTACCATGGTAACAAAATATAAATATTTTCCCATACTTATAAATTTTACATCTGAATTCATATGTTCCGTACTGTCGGGAACTAAATATATTTCGACACGAAAAATCTGGTGTGACAAGCACAGAACACAACTTTCGATTACCGAAGGTAAGAGAAAGTTGTGTGCTGTGTGCCAGTCACACCAGATTTTTATATATAATTTAATTAGTATACTTAATTAACAACGTTTCGGTACAATTTTTATATCTTATTTATATACTTCCCCCCCCCCCCCCCCCCACTCCGAATTAAATCACCATTGCCTTTTGAATGTTTTGTAGCAAAACTAACCACATCATTCATTTATGACTAAATTGAGGGCGTATTGTTTTCTCGACACCGCATGGTGAGTTTGTTTATACCATCATTTAATACAGTATATATAAATTAAATAAATAAATAAAATATCCTTATAAAAAATATATATGTAATCAACGAGATGTACTTTTTATTTGTTAATTTTAAGGTCCTGAAGAAGGAGCCGTTTAAGCTCCGAAACGTAGACCTATAGCGGAGGGATTTAATTTTACCGAATAAATTGCCTGACTACCAGCTCTGGATTTATTTATTCACCCTTCTCAAGTTACCAAATTTCTTTCTTCACTTCAAAAGAAACAAACCGTTGCTGTAGGATCGACAGTTGCCGTTGGATGAATATAAACATCTCCAATTATAGTACATTTAGTTTCACTTTTATCAGCTAGTCTATCCAAACATCTGGTTCGATATAAAGCCAAATAGTGTCTGTTAGCGTAGATAGCACTTCCAGCTGTTTTCAATTGTGACCACCAATTATTCGTTTGAAATGCAAATAAACGACCCGTGCCAGCCATTGGCGCTAGCACTTGCTTTTCAAGTTCAATTACTGCTGAATCTTTACCATTAGAGCTATCCCTGAAACGACAAGTATTAATAAGATACAAATTCCTAGCAGAAATGAGTCCAAGAAATAAGAGAAGAAGTCAGCAAGGTTTCTGACAAATTTATATTTACTTTTTACCAAGAAAAAGAAGATTATTAATTCTATACCTGTAATAATCGTGTTGATTTTTATCAAAAACTGAAGCAAGAACTTGGAATAAATCGGTGGTACATATATACACTCCACAATTGATGAATGTCGAAACAAAAGTTGATGGTTTCTCAACGTAATGACTGACTTGGCCGGTGTCTTTTTCGTGAACAATGCATCCATAATGGATGGATTGTTGTCGGGTTGCCTCTGTTGTCATCATTGTCACCTTTTTATGAAATAAGAATTTTAATTAAATTGAGTAATAATAAAATTTAAATTTATATGGATTGCTACCCTCCAATAAAAAAATAAATTGTGTATATGTGATTTATATATATTTTTTTTTTAAATAATAAAATATGATATTTTACCCTAGCTGTTTCTCTTTTTGGTTTTATGAAACTCCAACATTTCATTTAAAGGAAAATCAGCGCAAACATCACCATTTAAGACAAAAAAGGCTTCTGGATTTCCACTTCGGATTTGATCACGAAAATGGTAAATTCCTCCTGCTGTTCCTAAAGCTGTGAATTCTTGTAAATATCTAAAAAATATAAATTTCAATTAATTAAAAAAAATGCAAAATAACAAAATTAGAAGTTTATCATATATGATTAATTGGCACTAGGGGCCCACATTTGGTGGTTAGTGCCTGGTCTCTTAAAGTACCTCACTTTAAGGGACCAGGCACTTAAACGTCACCTCGACCGCGCCAATTTCTTAATCCATCCATATAGATTAATATTGCTTTTTTTCTAATAGTTTTTGAGCTTTAGTGGTGGAAGAGATAACAACAGCATCGTTTTTATATTAAAAATAAAGTTTTCAAGCACATTGAGGCAGAAGTATCGTATTGAAAAATTCCAATTTCATACTGTATATTCTTAAGAACTTAACAAGTGAGGGGATCAGGCAAAAAAATAATCCTAGTTGAAG
>JAKCPI010011418.1:0-13184 GCA_023213315.1 Euborellia annulipes
ATAATGAAGATGGCAGGGTGGATAGCGGAAACGTTCTAATAAAGAGAGACTCAATTATTGGCTGCATCCTCTTTCTTTTTTAAACATATTATCAGTGGCGTAGCGAGCTTAACTCGCGCCCGGGACACAATACCTTTTTAGCGCCCCCTCCCCCCATTCGAAAACCATATTATATATGTAAAATATACTCGCAAATTAATAAATAAATAAAGTCATAGACTTTAAATTTGAGACAAAAAAATCTAGCAATTTTTTGTTTTGGGGAGGACCATTTGGCGCCCCTTGTGAGTAGGGCCCGGGGCACGATGACCCCCCTTGCCCCCCCCCCCCCCTCGCTACGCCACTGCATATTATCTACAGCTAGCAATCCTTCTATTCAATTTCTTCATTTATATTGTTGGGAAAAATGCTCTTCAATGTGAAATGTTGTGATTTTCCTTAAATTGGCTCTTGAGTATATTTTTAAATTTAAATAATAACACTCACACTGGAGTGAATGCATTTAATAAAGAAGGTCTAAACAAAATATAATATAAAAAATAGTTTGGCATACCCTAATTACAAAATATATAGGCCTATATAAAGAGTGATGTCAGCCAGACAGGAGAGCCACTAACAAATGGAAATCTCAATCGAAGAAGACGTTTCGGCTTTAATTACATAATGCCATCATCAGTTCTTATGATAATATTGGCAAGAATAAGAACTGATGATGGCATTATGTAATTAAAGCCGAAACGTCTTCTTAGATTGAGATTTCCATTTGTTAGAGGCTTTGGGTGACATCTTTCTACATAGACATCGTTGAAACTCAATTTATATAATTATCTCTTTCTGTTTCAGGGCCAGAATCCGGACACTCAAATAGGCCGTGTTTATGTCGATGATCCCGACGATTGGGATCTCAATGATAAACATTTCGCCTTCACCTACGGACCTCATGCCAACTTTAATTTGGACCCACAAACAGGAATGATAACAATGCTGCGAGGAACCAGCAATAATACTTTTATTCTTGAATTCACGGTGACCGAAGAAAGTGAGTTAATCCCTAAACACACCGTTAATGCTACTGTTAACGTTACCGTCAAAGAAATCCCCGAGGAGGCTGTCGATAAAAGCGGCTCCATACGAATTGGCGGAATCACACCCGAGGAATTCATCTCGCCTGGACCAAAAGGAGTAAGTTAAAAAAAAAAAAGGAATTTTTCTTATTAAAAACTAAAAATAATAAATTTCCCTTTTAGTTGAGTAAACGAGAGCTTCTAAGAATACGTTTGGCGACAATTCTCAACGCTTCGGTGGAAAATGTCGACGTCTTCACGGTGCTTAATTCTCCGCACAATACTAATCGATCTGTAGTTGATGTTCGATTTTCCGCTCACGGTTCACCGTATTATCATCCAGAGCTTATTAATCGATTGACAAGCGAACACCGACGTGAACTTGAACGTGAATTTGGTTTCACCGTTTTGATGGTCGACATTAATGAATGCATCCTTGAGAATAATTTTTGTGAAGCCGATAAAGCTTGTTCGAATTTTTTAAAAAGAGCGATGATCTGCCTTATGCCGTTTTTACGAATACATCTTCGTTTATTGGAGTGAGAGCGGTGGTCGATCCCTGGTGCAATTGTGTATCAATAACGCCGGCTTATTGTTTCAATGGCGGAACACCAATTGGAGACAAGTAAGTTTTTTCAATAATAATAATAAAAACTTTGGCTCTAGTTGAAACATTATGAATTAAAAATTCATTAAATAAATTTTTATTAAATATGATGCGGGGAGTGAAAAGGGACCTTGTTTAATTCCTGAATAATGTCACGACAACTGGCAACTTAAATAACACTACAGCTCTGAAGATGGTCTCTACCGAAACGTTAGCTTAATGGATCTTAAATAAATGAAATAAATGCTAGCTGCTTATCTTTTCTTCATCAACTACTTAACAGATGCACCTGTTTCATTATTTATTTAATTTATATTAAATTTAGTTAGAAATATATCAATTTTCCTCCATTTCACCCTTCTTTAAATCGCAGCTTCAACATTTAAATAAAATTACTAGGTTTTGGAGAAAACAGAGCTTTTAATCTAACAATAGGAGCTTTTAGTTGAATTCTCATTGAAAATAAATAAATTAGAATTCATAATAAAAAAAATAACGTGGGTTTAATTATTTTTATAAAATGTTCAAGGGTCAAAACCTCCGTGGTCTCGAGTTGAAATTTATTTATATATTAATTATTTATTTTTACTTTATTTGATTGAATTAAATATAAATTTCCAGATGCGAATGTCCAGAAGGTTACGAAGGTCCCCGTTGTGAAATCCTTTCAATTGGCTTCTGGGGCGATGGTTGGGCTTTGTATCCGCCACTACAAGCCTGTGAGAACTCGCATTTGTCCCTTGAAATCAAACCGCACACAGACAACGGACTTATTCTTTATTACGGACCTTTGGAGTTCAATCCCCATCTTCCAGTTAGAGGTAAGTTAAGAATAAAAACGAAAACGAATGGCTTTATTTATATTCATTGTGATTTTGAATAGATTTCATGGCATTGGAGCTTCGAGACGGTTTCCCTTATTTATTTATGGATTACGGCAGTGGGACTGTACTGGCAGAGCAAAGAGAGATCAAACTGACAGATAATAACTTTCATCAAATTGATATTTATTGGAATCCAACGGTTTGTAATAAGTTTTTAAATTTTAATAAAATATTTTCAAAACTAATTTCTTTTTTTTTTTCTATTTATAGAGTATAGAGATCAAAGTCGATAGTTGTAAGACAAGCTTGTGTTTGACATTGAAAGCTCCAGTTAAGCCGAATCAATTTTTGAACGTGAATGGCCCTCTCCAGCTCGGCGGCGTTTCCTCTTCAGTCAAATTCGATACTCTTGGCAAATTGCTTCATTGGGATTATATCCCAATGCAAAAAGGATTTGCAGGGTGTGTCAGAAATCTTACATTTAACGATATGGTAAGTTATCTTGTCTTTGTTTTCGTTATTGTGTCCTTTATGTCCTTAATAATCCTTGCACTATATTCAAATAATAAGAGTATATACTGGTATAACGAATTATGGCTGTTATGGCCAATAATAAAAAGCATCTATTTTTTGTCGACGTTTCGAGTGCCGATAGCACTCTACATCAGGATCTACGATCAGTCAAACCATTTTATCGTAATAGATTATAATTCACACAAGAGTTTACAAAATTAAAATAGTATGATACATAGAAAAATGTCAAGTTTTCAGGTTAGTTGACATGGCAGTGCAGCAACGTTTTTACCAATTTATATTTTTTTGAAAAATTCCCTTTACTGTCCCGAGGTCGAATGAATTATAATCTATTACAATAAAATTGTTTGACTGATCGTAGGTCCTGATGAAAAGTGCGATCGGCACTCAAAACGTCGACAAAAAAGAGATTTTTATTTTATTTTTCGCCCAAATACTGACTCCATCCTCGTATCATAATATCCAGTCATCAACAAACAAAAAGCATCTATTTTGTTAACACTCTTTATTTAGCAACGTTTCGATTATGATAATCAAAGCCATCATCAGCTCTTCAAGCTAGAAATATATAAATACATCTATATATATAAAATTCATTATAAAAATTATTTTGTTAATAAATAGTCATAAAGGTACAATTAAATATTTACAATATTGTTGTACCTTTATGTATATTTATTAACAAAAAAATGTTTATAATGAATTTTATATATATAGATGTATTTATATATTTCTAGCTTAAAGGGCTGATGATGGCTTTGTTGATCATAGCCGAAACGTTGCTAAATAAAGAGTGTTAACAAAATAGATGCTTTTTATTATTGGCTGCATCCCCTTTATATCATTAAACTAATAATCGTAGTAAGGAAGAAAGAAAAGAGCGTTTGCAGCTAGGTTTATTTCGTTTAATAATCACTTCAAGCCGACGTTTCGGTCAGATATACGACCATCATCAGGGCTGAAGCGTGTCAAAATATCTGACCGAAACGTCGACTTGAAGTGATTATTAAACGAAATAAACCTAGCTGCAAACGCTCTTTTCTTTTTTCCTTACTACGAGATCTACTCAGCTATCCACCTCACTTTAATCTAATAATAGTATATTTGGTACTATCTCCCAATATTGTATTAGGAGAGCAGAGCTTTTCACTTCCCATTGTTTTTTTAAATAATTTTTATTATTTTCGCTCTATTTCATTCAAAATATGAATTCAATTTTTTCACAAAATTAGAATCTATTATAATAATAATAATTTTTTACTTTCTCTTACCTATGTATATATGTAATATATATATAGAGAGAAAGTATTGGTTTCATGTCAAAAATTCGATGTCGAGATTTTGATGGATCTTCACGTTTTGAGGTCCCCTGAATCCAAAAAAGTGGTTTTCGCGACATGGTCTGTCTGTCTGTCTGTGTGTGTGTGTGTGTGTGTGTGTCTGTGTGTGTTCAATTTTAAGCATGAAGGAATTGAGCTAGGAGGCTGAAATTTTATATTTAAGTTAAACACCCCCCGGGACCGACAAAATAAGCTTTTAATCAAAATCGGCCAAAAAGTACTAGTACTTTACTGATGTACTTTTTCAATTTTTTTTCGATTTTCTCAAAATTCGCTCTAACGGTTTTGATTAAAATTCAAAAATCAATTATTTTTTAGATGCTCTTTCAAATGTATATTCTCGTTTTGCCCTCAAAATTGTTTGAAGCACACTTTACTCTTGTGCTTCATAGGAAAGATAGGAGAAATAAATGGTTGCCATGGTAACCGAATTTAAATCTTTTTCTTTTTATTAGATTAAAAATCAATTATTATTTAAACGCCCATTTTTTTTTTCGGAGAAAACATATCTCTCTCTCTCTCACAAAACTATCTTCTCTCTTTCTACGCGTTTTAAATTTTTCTACCTTATCTTCGCATTTGGCCAATGTTAATTTCCTATAGGGATTTGTATGTTAATTTCGATTCAAAAGGGGGTCCCCTTTTAGAACTTTTTACGCATTTAAAATTTTTTTTCCAATTCTTATGAAATTTTGTATATATTTACGATTCTATATTGTGTATAAAATGTCCAAATATGAGATTAAAATTTTGAAAAATAACCATAGTTTATTTGAAGCAGTCAACATTTAAAATGCAAGTTTGAAACTAAGGTGCTATGGGAAACTAAATATATCTCGACACAAAAATCTGGTGTGACCAGCACAGTGCACAACTTTCTCTTACCGAAGGGTAAGAGAAAGTTGTGTGCTGTGCGCCAGTCACACCAGATTTTTAGAATTTCTAAAGCTCCACCACATACGCCTTATACTATTTTATATTTTGCAAATATTTCGGCCGTTTAATTATTTTTGACGAAGACATATTTCATCTACTTAATATTAAATAATAATCTATTTTTTTTCCTTTATTTTAGTTATATAATCTAGGAATGCCGTCAGACTCGAAAAATGTCGACTCTGGATGTTCTCGAGGAATGGCCAAAGCTGTATCATTTGGTATTGATACCAATTTTCTAGTTGCAATCCTAGTCTGCGTTGCTATTCTTTTAAGTGAGTTCAATTGTATTTTCTTAAATATTTACAAAACGTTTCTAACAATTAATTTAAAATTTAATTTTCAGTTCTTTTATTGGCTGTGGTTGTCCATCGCCGTAAGACCGACGATATGTTCAAAGACACGGATGATATTCGAGAAAATATCATCAATTATGAAGACGAAGGAGGCGGCGAAGGCGACATGACTGGATATGATCTCAACGTTCTTCGGCTCATGTATAACGAAGGAGAGCCACAAACGGAAAAACTTGCCAAAGATCCCCTCCAATGGCAAGGAGGTAATCGTTCTATATTCATTGATTTGCAAAATAGCGCTTTGGAGAGTAGAGTGACTTTAATTTTTTGTTTATTTCAGCTCCCGATCCAGCTGAAGTGCCAGATATCCGTGGATTCCTCACAAATAAAAAGGATCTCTGTGACAACGATGCAGAAACGAATCCTTACGATGATCTCCGACATTATGCATATGAAGGCGATGGCAACACAACAGGATCTCTTTCTTCACTCGCCTCAGGTGGGTTACAAATTATTCCTAACAATTCTGATTTTGAAAGGATAATATCAATCAAATTTGAAAGATACAAATAAACTAGGTGCTTCATATAAGATAAACTTTACGTACGTTTCGACTTTTAAGTCACCAGCGCAAGTATAATCACAATTTTTTTAATTTGATTTAAAAGTCGAAACGTATGTAAAGTTTATCATATAAATAAATAAAAACCTAGAGTTTTTATTCGTATCTTTTAAATGTGATTGATACTATCATTTCACTATGCAGCGGCGTAACTAGCCTTTGAGGGCGGAGGGGGCGAACTCAACTGGGGGCGCCGTTTTTCGTTCGACCTTTTTTTTTTTTTTAATACTCGAATCTCATTCGATCTTTTCTTGGGCTGCATCTCTCATTTTCTACCATCTTATGAATAATAAATTTGGCGACAAGGATTTCGATATAAATAAACAAATTATTTTTCCTAAGTTTCGATCTGCCCACGGGGCTTGGAGTAGTTGGTAGGGGCGCGTCTACCTTCTATACCGAACGTCGCGGGTTCGGACCCCAGGCAGTCCGAAGATTTTATTTAAGGCATTTGGATACCAAATGGCTTAAATAAGAATGCCTGGACCCAAATATGTATAATAATCAATAACGGATATCGTTTAAAGTCTTAAATGGCCTAAGTTGCCGAAAAGACTGTGTGAATGAGTGTGTGAATGTGAGTGTGAATGAGAAAAAAGTGTGAATGTTTTTTTAAAAAAAAAAAAAAAAAAAAAAGTTTCGATCTCTTCATTAGGACAGCCAAATATATGTAAATCACAGTTTTTTTTTTTAAATTATTGAATTTTTGATTAAATTAAAGATATTACTGAAAAGAAATAATAAATAAAAGCTGCATTTCTTTTTCTTCATTCACGATTAACTTTGTGTAAATATAAGAAGGGAGAGGCGTTGCAAAAAATTTCAAATATGACCAAAATTATTAATATTTTTTAAGGCAGAGTCAAAAAAATCGTATGCAGCCAAATCTATTTCTTTTATTACGCCGTTGGCTGACGTTTCGGCCGCTGGTCTAGGCCATCTTCAGAACCGGAGGCGAGAATAAATGAAAATAATAATAATTATATACAAATATTCATTCGATTCGATGCATAATCACTTCTTATCATCTATGAAATGAGAAATATTTCAAATTACTATTATTATTTTTTTTTATATATAGGTACAGATGAAGGCGATTTGGACTTTGGTCCTTTGTCCAATTTCGGGCCCCGATTCCGTAAACTTCAAGACATGTTCGATCCAAGTGACGACGATGACGACGATGACGACGGCGGCGGCGGCGGTGGCGGTCATCATGGTCCAGGTTCAAGTCTCGGCCACGGCACTGGACCATACAGCGATCCAGCATCCGAATCTTGGTGCTAAAAACTTGTGTGTTCTCCCCCCCCCCCAACGAGAGTGTGCTTGGAAATTAAAAAATAAAAAGAAAACGTGTTCTACATCCACGCTCCCACGCTTTTTCTATTCCCGCCTCATTTTCAAGCCAATCAAGTGCCAAAAAAAAAAAAAAAATTCAAAACGCAAGTGATTCGCCAAAAAAAATGAAGGAAAAACTTAAGTGTTTAAAAAAGAAGAAAGTTTTACACCTGAGGGGGTAAAAAAACAAAAAAACAAAAAACTAACGCTCAATTATTGCATTTTCTCAACAAAATTCATGATCCCCAGTAAAACTTTTGTTTGAATCGCCTTTGTACCACTTGACTGAAAAAACAAACAAACTATTGTACTTAATGTTTATTTTTTTCGTTCGCCAAATGACGAAGTCAAAAAAAAAAAAAAAAAAAACATCCGCCCTACGTAAAAAAAAAAATTTTTGCATACCAAAGAGAGACAAAAAAAAATTGTTTCTAATTTTGAAAATATTTTTTTGTAGTGAGAATCGGTAGAAAAAAAAAAAAAATAATGAGGAGTCGAGATTTGATGACTGAATCGGAGTTTCTATAATAATTAATAATTAAATAATAATAATAATAATATATGGATCGACTGACTATTTTCTTACTTGAGCACTGAGGCCAAAAAAAGGCCAAATGTTTTATAAGAGACAGGTGATTGATTGATTGATTGATTGTTTGATTGATTGATTGATTGACCTGTGTAAATAATAATTATATCGTAATAAACATTCCACCCTCATTTTTTAATTTATATATTGATGATGTAAAGGGCATTGAAACAACAACAACAACAACAACAGCACAACCATTTTTCGTTTTTTCACCCACACATTAGCACTTTCGAAATTCGTTTTTTTTTTTTTGTGTATATGTGTGCGTGTCTGTGTGAGTGCATCAGCGTATATGAACTTTATTTTATAAATATAGTCATGTTTTTTTTTTATTGTCTCCGCGCAAGACATGTTTTTTTTTGTGGTTGTGGCATTGTAAAAAGAGGTTTAAAAAAAAAATCGTCCAAATAAATAGAGCAGCTAAAATCAAATAATTTAAGAAGAATAAACGATTTTTTCCATTTTGGTAGAAAAAAGAAAGTTTATTTTGAAAAAAAGAATTTAGTATTTAATCCATCAAGAAAGTTTTTGAATCCTATTGAATTTACACTTTATGATTATTTCTATTTTTTTTTTTTTGTTAAAACAAAATATGAAACGAATCAATTTTTGATAATATGAAAATAATTTGAATGACAAAAATATGATTGAAACAAAGACAAAAATATTATTGACAGGTTTTGGGTTGAATGACAAAAATATGATTGACACGTTTTTTTATTTTTTTTTTGTGTTAAAGAATACAAAAATATTTAAGCAGCAATTAAAAAGAAGTTCATTTGTTTAAAAAGGAATCTTTTTCTATTTTTTTCTTTAACAAAAAAAAAAGTGATTTTTGATATTTTGATATTATCATAAATGAGAAAATTCATATTTTAAATATTAATTCAATAGCATCACTTATCTCTGATGGACCACCCTCTCATTATCCTTGAGGATGTTTCTGACGACTACCGAAATGTAATTTTTTTATTATAATTCCACTAAATTGTTATTTAATTTAATTCGCGCTATATTTATTGTATTGTTAATATTTAAGTAGTCACCTCAGTGTGGTCCATTTGTTATGTAAAATTCTAAGGTCTCTAAATATAGCAACATAATTCAACTTTGTACTTGAAACAGAAATAAATAAATAAAAATTTCTAAATAAAACCCGATTTAAAAAAAATAATAATTTTTTTTTTATTTATAAACACCATGTAAAAAATTTAATTCTGATCAGAAAATTATAATAATACACTGCGCGTCAAAAGTAGTGAAACACTTTCTTCTTAAGAAGACGTATTCTAATGATACTGTAATTTATTAAACATTTAATATGAAATATCTTCTACATTTCTAAGTAAATTTAACACAAATACAATTCAATTTAATACAATTTAAATAAAACAAAGACAAAAATGTCGAAATTTTTTTATTAACGCCAAATTTCTAAAACTATCGACATTATGTTGATTTGTCATTCAAATTGAAAATCGACATTTTTGTCTTTATTTTATTTAAATTGTATTAAATTGATTTGTATTTGTGTTAAATTTACTTTGAAAATATTTCATTTTAAATATTTCTTAAATCGGAGTAGCATTAAGGTAGTTTAAAACAGGTCTTCTTAAAAAGAACGACGCACAGTGCAGATATATTTATTTGTACCAATTAGTACTCAATTAAATCAATGGACCGATTTCGGAACTTTTCTCATTTTTGTTTATTTATTATATAATAAATACAAATCAAAGTAGTGGAGAATTCTACTAAAATAGAAATTATTCCCTAAATAATTCAAAATAAAGTTGAATCGCAGTTACTCCATCAATCACACTGGTGGACTGTGAATTCTTCATTTGCAAACACTTTTTTTCATTATTGTTTCTGAAGATGGGTGGATGAAATTTTCCCAAAACGTCTCAATAGAATCAGACGTTTCGGGAATATTTCATTCTTCTTTCTTCAGGTTTTTATTGTTTCTGAAGATAGAAGAATGAAAATTCCCCAAATGTCTCATTGTATTGTATAAAAACGGAGGCTTTGTTTTTTGGCTGCTCTTGGGAAAAATCCCATTATAAGCTTACAGCCATTGACTTCATTTGTTTGTTTTTAAAGAAATTAATCCTTCCTTCTTTTGAATATTAATAAATTTTTTAAAGAAAATTTCAACAAAACTTTATTAGTATATTATACACTCCGCGCTCCGTTTCTTCTTAAGAAGACCCTGTTCTAATCTACCTTAATGATACTCTAATCTAAAGACACATTTGAAATGAAATATCTTATACATTTCTAAGTAAATTTAACACAAATACAAATCATTTTAATACAATTTAAATAAAATAAAGAAAAATATGTCGATTTTCAAATTTGAGGTAAAAATGAACATTATCTAGATATGTTAAAAATTTTTGTTTTTATAAGAATTTCTAATAAAATAGACAGAGAAAAACTGAAATGGAAAGATTAATTTAAAATATATGAAAGATAAAATACACTAGGTTATGTATTTCAAGGTTTTTTATTAATTAAAATTAACACTTAATACTTATTTCGATATTACTGTCATCATCAGAAGTGGTTTTCCCACTGGTTTTAAGAAAACCACTTCTGATGTTGACAGTAATATCGAAATAAGTATTAAGTGTTAATTTTAATTAATAAAAAACCTTGAAACACATAACATAGTGTATTTTACCTTTCATATATACATAATGTTTCAACTTGAGCCTACGGTAGAAAGTTTAAATCTAATTAATTTAAAATTTTAGAAATTTGGCGTTAATAAAAAAAATTTCAACATTTTTGTCTTTGTTTTATTTAAATTATAATTATTTATTAAAATGATTTGTATTTGTGTTAAATTTACTTAGAAATGTATAAAATATTTCATATTAAATGTTTAATAAATTACAGTATCATTAAAACAGAGAAAGTGTTACGTTGCAGTCAGTAATCGTTAACATGTTTATAAAAAAAAAAAAAAAAAAACTACTGTAAAATACAAAACAGAGCCCTGCTATTAATTTCAAAATGCGTGTCCCTGAGTGCTTTGAAGAAAAAAAGAAAAAGCCTGCGAACCTCGTCACTTTCTTATCAATCGAAACCAACTCTTTTAAAAATCATATCTCGTTTATTCTCCTTAAAAAAAAAAAATAAATAAATAAATAAAGACTTAAACCTCTTGAGCAATTGAAAAATAAAAAAAAACCATCCAGCAAATGCTAATATTTGAGAACAATGGTGCTGTGACAAATATTTATATGTGTATATAGAAAAGAGGACTTGGAAACAAAAAATACAATTTACATCCACATATATATATATATTATATCTATTATTATTATTATTACATTTTATTGAGTAAGCTTATTCATATTATATATATATAATATCTTTTATTTTAATTTCTTGGATAAACTGGCGTTACATATCTCAAACACTGCCAAAAAAAAAACAAAAAAAAACTCGTGACAATTCATTCTTTTTTTTTTTGTAAATATAAATAATTAATTCCATCTCAATTATTTTAGTTTATGTTAAAAAAAAAAATAACTATTATACTAAGTATTTATATTATTATTATTATATCGTATAGAAGTCGCAAAGTGTGATTTCAATTTCGGGGCCAAAATAGTTGAAGAAGATCTCAAATGGAAAGAAAAAAGAGAAGTTGTTGGGTGATAGGGTAATTATAAAAAGGCCTTTGAATCCATTTATTGCACCATTCAAGTGCCATTTTGTGCACAACGAGTGATAAACAGAGAGACTAATTGATATGGACAATTCTTTTTCTTTTTTTTTTTTTTCAAAATAAAAAGTTATTATATATCTATTGTATATATATATCTATATAAAAAATAAAATAATAAATAAGTTTTTATGACATTTTCAAAATAATCAGAATTTGTATTCTTCACAATTGTTTTTGTTATATTTGTATAAATAAAAAAAAAAATTTCGGCAAATTCTTGTAATTAGTGCGATATCAATGATAAAAAAAAAAAAAAAACGACCATTAAAATTGTAACATGTACAGTGAGGGACAATATTAAGTCCCACCCATGTGTTTTCTACTTGTGATTATTTCATTGTTTTTATAAAACAAAATGAAAATATTTATTGGAAATTTTTTAGGTTTGAACCATGAAAATTTCCATTAAAAAATATATAATATTTTTTTTTATAAACAATGAAATAATCACAAGCAGAAAACGCATGGGTGGGAATTAATATTGACCCTCACTGTACTAGCCGTGGCGGACCCTCGCCTTTTCTTAATCAAGTGCCGCAATTTTTCTTGTCCCGCTGAGTATAATACACGGTTTTATACATGGATAAAGCTAGCCCGATGTAAAAAACCAACTTGCTGAAAAAACAGGTTAAAAGATAAATAAATTTTATTTGAATTTTCTTTCTGGTCGGGTTCGCGCGTGCGCATACAAATTTTGTACATCCACCATAGTTTTATACGTTTTTTACAGTTTTATCCGCGATTTTTGTATAAAACTACAAAATCATGTATATAGCCCAGCTCTGTATCTGGTTTATTAAAAAATAACGCTCTCTTATCTTAAATTAAAATCTCTATACCAGGTGTATAGTGGGCGGATTGTCCGTCTGTGTGTCTGTCTTTATCCAATCCGAGCCCCATCTCTGATCTCTCTAAGAAAAAAATATAAAAATTTTATTATATAAAAATTTTTATTTTTTTCAGTTGAGAGATTTAATTATTTTTTTAATTAATAAAATTAATTAGCTTTAATTTTTCATAGCGCTAAACAAAACTCAATGCTTTTGAATTTTTTTGCGCCTCCCCTTTTGATAATTTGCGGACCTGAGTATTTTTCGTCGCCTCCATAACAATCGCAAAATTTCGTTTCAAATTGCGGGAAATTAGTCAAACAGAGCGTGACAGACAGACAGACACTTCGCTTTTTTATTATATAGATATAAAGAAGGAATTCAAAAAAAATCATTAATAGGTGCATCCTTATGTTTTTTTGCCTTAAAATTATAAAAATCGAAAAAAAATGAGGCACT
>JAKCPI010011420.1:0-16160 GCA_023213315.1 Euborellia annulipes
GGGGTCATGATGCCCCGGGCGCCGCTCACAAAGGGGCGCCAAATGGTCCGCAAAACAAAAAAAAATTGCTGGATAATTTTTATTTTTATTATAATTGATTTCTGGAAAATATATTTTAAATGTAGTGCCAGTGTAATATAATAATTCTCGCCGAAAAAAAGTCGGCGAAAAAAGTCGCCGAAAAAAAGCGCACCGAAAATTTTCTAGCCGAAAGCAAAATCTCGACGAAAAAAAAAAATCGCCGAAAAAAAATGGCCGAAAACCCGAAAAGTTCCAAAATAAAATATTTTTAAAAATCTGGTGTGACTGTCGCACAGCAGAAAACTTTCTCTTACCAAAGGTACTGTTCTGTACTTGTCACACCAGATTTTTTGTGTCGTCATACGTATATAAAGCGTCGATATATTAGACCAGAGTTTTCCAAACTGTGAGGCGCGCCTCCCCAGGGAGGCGCGGGCTAGTCTAAGGGGAGGCGCGAATATTGGCCACCAAGATCAATTTTCCAAATGATTGCTAGTTTTATAAATAAAATAATTAAATTTAGAAGATTCTGGGACGGAGGTTTTCCTTAATTAAAAAATATGAATAAATAAAAAAAATATTTTTATATAAATTTATATTTTTTAGTATTAAAAATTTTTGTTTTTGTATTATTTTATTAAATGTGTGGGGTAGGGGGCGTCATACGATTAAATATTTTTAAAGGAGGCGTTGTAACAAAGTTTGGAAACCACTGGCCTAAAGTAAGACTCATTCTAGAAAATTATCCTATGTGTAAAACCCAAAGGCGGATTTTATTTATTACGATTGGATTTCAAATGGCTTAAATAAGAATGCCTGGACCCCAACATATAAATAATCTTTTTTTTTTTCATCTGCCCGTCTAGCCAACTGCCATTGGGCTAAAATTTTTACAAAATATACATATCGTCGCTTGCATCACGTAGTGACGTATCTCAAAAAAATTAAAAATTGAGATACACGGGTATGGCCGTGTCCTGGCGTTCTTTACATTATCACAAAGTGACGAATCTGTATTTCCATGTTTTTTTCGTATTATTTAGGATTTTTGGTTTTGCGTATCTATACATTTAATATAACAACACGAACTATAAAAAGCTCTCCTGAAAAATGATAGAAATTGAGATAGGCCACTACGTGTTGCAGGCGACGACGATATATCAAAATAATATAAAAAAAATCTGGTGTGACTGGCGCACAGCACACAACTTTCTCTTACCTTCGGTAATCGAAAGTTGTGTTCTGTGCTTGTCACACCAGATTTTTTGTGTCGACATATATTTAGTTCCCGGACAGTAGGGAACATTTGAATTCAGATGTAAAATTTATAAGTATGGGAAAATATTTATATTTTGTTACCATGGCAACCATTTCTCCTATCTTCCCTATGAAATACAAGAGTAAAGTGGTCTTCAGAAGATTTCAAGGGCAAAATGAGAATATACATTTGAAAGAGCATCTAAAAAATAATTGATTTTTGAATTTTAAAAAAAATCGTTGGAGCAAATTTTGAGAAAATCGAAAAAAACTGAAAAAGTACATCAGTAAAGTACTAGTACTCTTTGGCCGATTTTGATTAAAAGCTTATTTTTCCGGTCCCGGGGGTGTTTAACTTAAATATAAAATTTCAACCTCCTAGCTCAATTCCTTCATGCTTAAAATTGAACACACACACACACACACACACACACACAGACAGACCATGTCGCGAAAACCACTTTTTTGGATTCAGGGGACCTCAAAACGTGAAGATCCATCAAAATCTCGACATCGAATTTTTGACATGAATCCAATACTTTCTCTCTCTATATATATTACATATATACATAGGTAAGAGAAAGTAAAAAACAATATTAATAATATATATATTATTAATAACGGTTATCGTAAAAAGTCTTATAAGGCCTAAGTTGCCGAAAAGACTGTGTGAATGTGTGTGTTAATGTGAGAGTTGTTAAAAAAAAAAAAAATGGATTAGGGGTTGAAAAATTGAAAAAAATGTTTTTTAAATTTTTTTTTAGCTAAATCGAAGCCAAATAAATATTAAACATTCAAAAAATAGCGTTGATTATTATTTTATAATATTAAGGGATGAGATGAAGGGTTGATTATTTAAGAAAGGCCTTGGAATATTCCAAATCACTTGTTGACATTCTTTTACAGCTCTAAATATAGTTAGATTAGAGCAAAAGGTATTTTTTTACTTTTAATAAAAAGGGAATTGTTATTTTCATCTATTTATTCCTATAATAAGAGAGAAGAGACAAGTTTATCTCGTTCAGTCGAGAGCGTGGCCTGCTGGCAGGCGCTGCTATCTTTTTTGTGTTTAAAGTGAATCAAAGTGAATAATTGATATAGTGTAACCCACCCTAACCTCACCGTCAGCCAACACACCCTCTTGAGAGTCTTATTAAAGGTAATTATTATACATTTTATCGATGAAAAAAAAAAATGATAGAAACAAATAATTTGACTGCGAAAAACGATTTTTGAATATGAAATAAATATTTTGTATTTAAAGGGTAGGGGAGAAGAAAAGCTTTTGAATATGAAATTAAATATTTTGTATTTCACTAAGGGTAGAGGGAGATTATAAGATGTTGAAAGGGGGAGGGGGAGTGTAGGTGTCATTGAAAACAAAATTAGTTTTTTATTTTTTATTTTTTTTTAAATACACTTTTTTCTCATTCACACTCAACACTCACACACACATTCTTTCTCTTTCTATGTGGCCTATATTTTTGTAAATCAAATTTCCTTATTATACTTTTACACAGGGGTGGGTGGATTAAGGATTGAAAATTAAAATAAAATAATTTCAAATTAAAATTAAAATAATTATTTATAAATGTATTCAAATTATTTCGCGGTGAAGGCTCGCATTTCCTTAAGGGGGGGGGGGGGCTATGAAGGCATTAACCAGGGGGTTAATGCCCCATCCCCTATAATGCACAAAGATATTAATGTTTTTTAATACTTTTACTAAAAAATAAGTGCATTCCGTTTGAGTTAAAAAAAAAATTAAATTATATTCAATATTTAGCAAATAGTATAGTAGGATAGAAACATTTTAATGTCATTCTAAAATTTCGTATTACTGGGGCGGAATTAATTTTTGAAGATTTCGAAACTCTCATAAACAGATAATAATAACACTGGGTAACTTAGGAACCCATCGAATCCCTTGCAGAATTTTGTAGGGATTTTTTTCATTAGGTAGAAAAGTAAGAAATGATTAGTCCACTTAGAATTTTCCTGGGGTGAGTTATCGCATCTTTTTGTATATAGGACTAATCTCAATTCGGATTTGAATTTTTACTTTCTCTTACCCATATGTATAAGTTAATATACATATATATAGAGAGAAAGTATTGGATTCATGTCAAAAATTCGATGTCGAGATTTTGATGGATATACACGTTCTGAGATCCCTTGAATCCAAAAAAGTGGTTTTCACGACATGGTCTGTCTGTGTGTCTGTTTGGGTTCAATTTAAAACATGAAGGAATTGAACTAGGAGGTTGAAATTTTATATTTAAATTAAACACCCCCTAGGGGGTGAAAATAAGATTTGAGAAAAATATTTTTCTTCAGGAATGAAAGTTAGAAGAAAACGCAACCGGAATGTTTTCTTTAAAAATATATTTTAACAGCTGGCATTTCGGCTTTGGTCAAAGCCATCCTCTGAGCTGTTAGTGGTCATGCGAGGATGGCTTTGACCAAGGCCGAAAAGTAAGCTGTTAAAATATACTATTTTTAAAGAAAAAATTCTGGTTGCGTTTTCTTCTAACTTGCAATCCTAATACAAATTCCACCAGCCATAAAATACCCTTATACCAGCTTTTTCCAAACTGTGAGGCTCACCTCCCTAGGGAGACGCGGTCTAGTCTAAGGAGAGGCGCGAATATTGGCCCCCAGAACCAATTTTCCAAATGATTGCTAGTTTTAATATAAATATGAATAAATAAAATATTTTAAAAATGGGGGGGGGGGGCGTCATAAGATTAATTATTTTTAAGGGAGGCGTGGTAACATAAAGTTTGGAAACCACTGTATTAGACGATGTTTTGAAATT
The DNA here is from genome assembly GCA_023213315.1 of Euborellia annulipes. Taxonomy (NCBI): domain Eukaryota; kingdom Metazoa; phylum Arthropoda; class Insecta; order Dermaptera; family Anisolabididae; genus Euborellia; species Euborellia annulipes. The sequence continues at coordinate 4,097 of JAKCPI010011420.1, forward strand.
TATAAATATGGGAAAATATCTATTTATATTCCTGGCTTCAATCTTTCTTATGAACTAAAAGGGTTAAGTGGTCTTCATAAGATTTCAAAAGCAAAATGAGAATATACATTTTAAGGAACATCTAAAAAATAATTGATTTTTGAATTTTAATCAAAATCTTTGGAACGAATTTTGAGAAAATCGAAAAAAACTGAAAAAGTACATCGAAATTCTTTGGCCGATTTTAATTAAAAGCTTATTTTACGCCCTAGGGCGGCGCCTAACTTAAATATAAAATTTCATCTTCCTAGCTCAATTCCTTCATGCTTAAAATTGAACACACACACACAGAATATTTTTGATTTTTGAAGCGGGTCGTAATAGATTTATTTATTTATTTATTTATATTTCGGCCTTTTTAAATGCATAATTTGAGGTTTTATTAGTACTTTTTTTTTAATAAAAAAAAAAACACTCACACTTTTTTCTCATTCCTACTCACACTCACACACACATGCACACAGTCGTTTCGGCAACTTAGGCCATATAAGACTTTGACGATAACGGTTATATTAATTAATAATATATATATTTGGGGTCCAGGCATTCTTATTTAAGCCATTTGGTATCCAAATGGCTTAGATAAAATCATCGGACTGCCAGGGGTCCTAACCCCTGACCCTTGGTTTAGAAGGCCAGCACTCTAGCCACTAGACCAAGCCCGAGGGCCCGAGCCCTGCTTATAAATTTCATTTCATCTTCTAATATATCGGCGGAAACTATATATACGTATGTCGACACAAAAAATCTGGTGGGACAGTCACACCAGATTTTTAAAAATATTTTATTTTGGAACTTTCCGGATTTTCGGCGAGTTTGTTTTAGGCGAGATTTTGCTTTGGGCGAGAAAATTTTCGGCGAGTTATACCGCCCCCATAATAATTTTGTATATTCTACATATAATATTATATGGTTTTCGAATGGGGGGGGGGGCGCTTAAAAGGTATTGTGCCCCGGGCGCGCGTTAAGCTCACTACGCCACTGTGTATATGTTCTATAGAAATCCACAATTTTCAATGAATCCATTTGAAATTAAGTACACATATAGTACATGGACCAGGGAGTAACGTAGTAATAATTTGAATCTTTAAATGTTTTGGAAAATTAATTATAATCAAATTTCTTCAATATGGGAACACAATCAACAAGTTGGCTAGGAAATGAGAGAGCTTCCTTTGTGCTGTGTGAACCAGCTTCCTACCTGACTATGGGCTGGGGGTGGGGGCTACGCAGCAGTTGAATAACGAAGAGAGGAAGCAGGTGACTGACCCTTTAAACAGTCATAAACAGACCCTTTTGTGCTGTTCCCAATCGGTACCCTCGCCTCGCTTGAATATAAGATCCTTCCTTAACATCTTAACACTTGCATTGCAACAAGAAATATCCCAAATTGGGAATAAACTTGCTCGCTGAAGGCGAGCAAGGGGTCCAGGAGGCGCAGCCCCCTGGTTAGGCGTAAAGCCCCGCCGAAGGCGGGCTTTGCGACTATATATAAATATAAAAATAATTTTTTTTTTATCTTATCAAATTCCAGGCGGTTGCATCATCCAAAGCTCTGATGCTCAAAAATTTTAAGAATAATCTCCATGAATCAAATGAAAGGGAATTGAAACTATTAGCTGAACGTTTCTTTTCCGAAGAGTTTCTATCAACAGTAATGAAGTTTTCAAAAAGAAGTCGTCTCTAATCCCGCACTGCTAAAAAAACCAAACATCACATCAGATATTAAAATGGGTAAAAGTAAAACATCACATAGAGAGATTAAGAATTTTAATAAATAAATAAATAAAAAAAAAAAAAACTAAGAGTCTATGAGAAAGGGATGGAAGAAAACATTTTGAGTTTTCACCATTGAATTGTTTTTTCATTTTATATTATATATGGACCCTGTAATGCAATGGTGTGTCAAAGACCAAAAAAATTCAAAATTGAGTTAAGCACGGAATATTGTTTCAAATGCTTTAATTAATAGTATTTTTTATGAAATATATCCTAAAAAAATTTATATGTAATGTTACTTGCACAATTGACAAGAAAAATTATATATAATCCAATGAAAAACGAAAAACTTTATTGTTGATTTTCTCAAAACTCGATGTTTGGTCTTTGACACACCATTGCATAACAGGGTCCATATATAGATAGACTCTTGATTATATATATTTTTATAAATTTATATATAAAACTTATATTTTTAAATAATAAAGAGTTTTAAAGTTATAAATTCCATTTTATTAAAATCCTTTCTTTAAATAAATAGAAACATAACAAATAAATAAATTTAGAATTCCCTTTCAATCAAATTTGTCTAATTTTGTTTGAGAAAAAAAAATTCACATTTAGGCCTATATAAAAAAATATTTTTTGAGAGACTAAAAAAAAAAACTTAAATAAAAAAATACCTTTATGAGATATTTTATGTTTTATTAATGCAACATATCGCTCATTCATTGCAATAACGTCATAACTCAAAATTTCTATTTTTTCAGGAGATCAAAAAAACAAAATCAAATTTTAACACATTTATGTAGAAATTTGAATTAAAAATGGTAGCTATACACATAATTCTTTATTATCGAGAATATCACTGGTACAGAAAGCTTAATTTTAACAGAAATATTACTGTTTTAAAGTAAACAAAGGAGTTAAAAAAAAAATTTGCGAAAATTAGATATTATGCTGAGAGTTTGAAAAGCTCAAGCTTTTTTTTACTTGTCCTTACTGTACCACTAACTCAATAAGGGCGATTTTTGAATTATGATGTTATTGCAATGAACGAGCGATATATATATATATATATACCTATATATAAAGAGAGGAAGACAAGATTTATTTACTCTAAAATTCCTCCCTAGATAAACAAAAGTTAATCTACAATCTTTTTTTTGCCTTCCAATAGAATTATAATGGATTTCTATTTTGTTGTTTTAAACATATAAACGTACATTGCTCGTTTAATAGTATAAGATAAGATTTATGTACAGTATATATAAAAAAAAAAAAAAAAGATTTTTTTAATTGATTAATTTTTATTGCCGAGTTTTTTGGCCAACCAATGTTCAATAAGGTTTCAATTCTCAAACAAATACAGTGAAACTTCGCTTAACGAGCATAATTCGTTCCAGGATCATACTCGTAAAGCGAAACACACGCATATATTTTAAATAAGAATGGCGGGGCATGTTCCACACGTTGATACCCAAAGGTTTGGATTCGTTTGACTGCAACGGTCTTGGTGGCTTTTGGTCTAAAACGTTGCCAGGCTCCCCGGCTTTATATAATTTCAATTAAAAGATTTTGCCTAGCTAAAAAAAAGAGCAAAAGACCCCAAGATCCGCGTTGTTAAGTAACCCAAGCAGTGCTGAAAATTGGGAGAAACTTGATTGTTGGACGTCCGCCAGAAGTCATCGGTGTAAAAATAAAAATTTTGTTTTTCACGGCCTGTGAAATCTAATCACACGAATGCTAGATCTAATGGTTGACGAAAAAACATTCTTGGATTCTTTGGCTTACCAATTAAGGACGGGATCTAAATGACTTCAGATGCCATTCTTTACATGTATGGGATTTGACAACAGCGCATGCGCGTTCTTCTCTGATTTTGATATAAGGGATGAATTGAAAAAACCATAAGATGATTTTTAATATCTATATATAATAATTGCGGAGTGTCCGTCTGTCTGTCCGTCCGTCCATCTGTCACGCTCTGTTTGACCAACTTCCCGTTGGAATTTTGAAACGAAATTTTGCATTCTTATAGAGGACGTTATGGAGAGCCCCGGAAAAATACTCGGTTCCCGAAATTCCTATAACTTTTAGAGTTATTAATTCTTAAAGTTACGATTTCTCCCAAAGGAAATGTATAGAGAAATATTTTTGTATTCTTTTCATTTGTGTATTCCATGAATGTAAACAAATCCTCAAGTAGGCACTGGATTGGGATACGTAGTAATATTAATTTTCTTTTCATAATCAAGAAAAGGCGAGCCCTCGGGGCATGGCGTAGAGGTTAGCGTGCTAACCTCGTATACCAAACGTCGCGGGTTCGGACCCCAGGCAGTCCGATGATTTTATTTAAGCCAATTGGATACCAAATGGCTTAAATAAAAATGCCTGGACCCCTATATGTATATTTATCAATAACGGTTATCGCCTAAAGTCTTAAATGGCCTGAGTTGCCGAAAAGACTGTGTGAATGTGTGTGTGAGTGTGAGTGTGAATGAGAAAAAAGTGTGAATGTTTTTAAATAAAAAAAAAAGAAAAAAAAAAAAAAAGAAAAGGCGAGGGTCCGCCGCAGGGGGGCCCGAGCCAGCTGGAGGGGGGCCCAGGGGGGCGTAGCCCCCTGGCTGGACACGAAGCCCGCCGAAGGCGGGCGGCGCGGCTAGCTTATATATATATATATATAAAAGAATCTTAACAAATTATATATTTTCATCTCTGATCACAAATGGAATTTGGAGGACCGCCATAGCAAAATGTTTCCGTTTATAAAGCATCGCAGGTCCTGGATTAGGTCTCTCTGACGCGGTATTAAATTGGATGGTATCTTGTCTGAGATTAAATTCATTGAATCCACCAGCGATGATGATATCCCGTCGGGGACGTCGACTCCCAAAAGGACCGGCGGCGATGCAACCCCCAACGGGATGGTAACAATTGCACGCTGTCAAGCCAGACATCTTCCACGGTGTCATAACGTTCACACCAGCCAAGGGTTAATTTCGTACCCGAATCGATATAATATCCACCAATAACCCAGATATATCTTTAAAAAACAAACAAACAATTCTTAACTCTTTTTTTTTTTGTCTATTAATTTAATTTATTTACCTTCCAAGAGCTGCACACGCAAAACTGGTCCGTGCTCGATGCATAGAAGCGCAAGGCAACCAGCGTTGCAGATTGCTATCATAACGCTCACAAGATTTAAGCGCAAGTGAATTGGAATCAAGTCCCCCAAGAACATAGAGTCGGCCATGAACAGCCACTGTGGCATGATCCATCCGAGGTGTCAACAAACTGGGCAATGATCTCCATTTATCTGTACTTGGATTATATGAGAACACTTCGCTAGTGACATCAGGAATTGTAGTCTGTGTGCCACCAGTTAGATAAATCAAATCACGTTCGTTCATAAAAGTTGCTGAAGCATTCGTGATTCCTTCTAAAAAAAAAAATAAAGGCATCCCAATTCAACTAGTAAGCATGACATCTCTGTCCTTTCTATGGTAAGCAATGGCGTGGAGCAGAAAGGAGAAATTGATAGAGGTTTGTTCAAAAAGTATCGCGAATTAGTCTATTTTGTCCCCTTCAAAGTAATCCGCACCAGATATTATACACTTAGTGCCAACGTTGTTTCCAATCCTTGAAGCACTTCAAAAAACAATTTTATGTGATCTTGTTCAGCTCCATCAATCGTAGCGTAGCGTCGTCCTTTCATGGGCCTAATGATAAGCTTGTAACAAAAAAGTATACCAATAGATACGTATATAATCTAATAAAACTATGTAACTTGACTGTAAGCAAAGCTATCGGCAAATGTATAACTGCGGATATCAGGAAAACTAACACTTAAAACTTAAAAATAAGAGATGTACTTTATTTTTAATAAAAAACGAAGAGGGGAGGATTGTTACGGTGCGATCCAGAATATTTTAAAATCTCTATATTAAAGAAACTTAGGAAAGAGAGAATGATTCATAAGAGAAAATGAGTCATTACTACTATCCAAGGAGAAATGAATAGAAGCTTTGAGTCAAATAAACAAATAACAACCAGCTCAACAAAAATCTCAGATTTCATTTCTAATATAAACAAAGCTGGTGATCCAATCATTAATTAAGCTTAGTAGGTAATAAATATGAATAGCCGATAGAGGCCCTTCTTGGAATAAGGAACCAGGAAGCAGTAAATCTCTGATATCGTTGACAGATTTACGATGACGGAGTCAAATTAAGGTCCAGAGGGATAAACAATTCCTGAAATGCGATACAGCAAATTAAGAAGAATTAGTCCAAGGACCGCTGACTTAGCGGCACGTGGCCAGGGGAAGGCGGAGTTGACGAAAGATGATGATATCTGGAGCATATATAAACCCCGATCGCCCAAGGGCAATCAGCTAGTCCTTACTCACCGTCTGATCACTATCTGATCAATAATAAAGATTTGATTGATTGGTTGTTCTGGGGCTTCTCTTTGCACTGCGACCTTCTAGATCAGATCTATTGTGCTCCCCCGATCTAGAAATGGTTTGAATTCGGGTGATGTTTTACCCTGAATTCCTATGTCCATCCCTCAGGCCCTAAGTGGCTGGAATTGGAGGGGATGTGTACTCCCTTTTGCTCCAGCAGAGACGTTCGACTTTGGTTGAATTTTTTCGGCAAGTTGGGTTCGAACTCGAGTAACATTTTACCTCGTATTACTAAGCCTCAGCTTATCCGATAAGCCACGCTCGCCTCCTTCTAATAAAGATACACATATACTCAACGGCCAAACTTTTATTTATTGTGACACCCTAAATCATCAAGGAACTCAACAAGGTGTCTGATCAGCCTATAATTGATCAGTGGTGGCAGTGAAACCTACCAGCGCAAACAACATCTTGGCGCTACAAGTTGTGTTGCAAGGAGTCGGCACAACATCAGTATGACGTGAAAATCAAAGCTCAATCATCCCAATGGAAGCTGCTCACACGATCCAATACCGGTCGAATGTGAAGGTTTTGCTTATAGTTTTCTTCGATTACAGGGGCGTGGTGCATCATGAGTTCTTGCCACAGGGTAGAACGATCAATAAGGAATATTACCTGCAAGTTATGTGCAAGTAATGCGCAAAGCAATAAGGAAGCACAGAAATTGGCTTTTGCACCAAGATAACGCCCCTGCTCACACATCGTTGCTTGTGAGCGAATTTTTGGCCAAAAACAACACTCTAAAGGCCAATTTCCACTAGGTCGTGCCGCTCAAACGGACTTGCTATTTAAATAGCAGCGGCACGGCACGTCTAGTGGAAATTAAAACGGCCTCTCCAATGCTATTTAAATAGCAAGTCCGTTCGAGCAATTACGGCCTACGGCATCGCAAGGCAGCGGCATGACCTAGTGGAAATTGACCTTAATAATGCCGCAACCACCAGATTTGGCTCCCTGTGACTTTTTCTTGTTCCTGAAAGGACGACGCTACGCTACGATTGATGGAGCTGAACAAGATCACATAAAATGATTTTTTGAAGTGCTTCGAGGATTAGAAAAAAACGTTGGCACAAGCGTCTTACCCTAATTATAATATAAGAGACTAAAGGAGAATAAGAGTCTATTTCTATTTAAGAAAATAGAAATTGTTTTTAACTACGTAGTAATTTACAATCTGAATGAGATCATTATTAACTGAGTGTATTGTAAGAAAAGGACAAGAATGGCCACTGATTGTTATCTCTTACGTCTGGGCTTAAACTTTAGTTCTTTATTTACCTGAAAATAGATCTAAGATGGTAAAAAAAAATACAAACCAACAGGAATAGGAGCGCGCGAAGTCCAAGTGTTACTTATAAACGAATACATTAGAGTATCATTCTTAGGAGACATATTAAAACCAATTATTCCACCTGCGAATTAAAAGAAAATTAATAAAAATATAACAGATAAATAATCAGTGTCATGATCTGGGTTTCTTTTTTTTTTTGAGCATTTTAAAACACTTTGCAAGATTTTGATTTTCAAGATTCTAAATTCTTTTTGTCAAGAGGATTTCAATCCAAATCTGAATAGATCTAAGGCTTTAGATCCAAAATGACACACAATTATTTCCATCCCTAGATAAATATATATATTAGGGTGATGCAAAAAAAAGTGAAGTCTGAAATTAGAAAACACGCACCCCTCATTTTGTTCCTTTATTTAAGTAAAAATCACCTGTAACTCCTTAACGGTTGGTCCAGCAAAAAAAGTCATCAGTAATTTTTTGAAGATCATTAAATTTACTAAAAGAAAGTCTTTTTAAAACAAACGGTTTTCATGGTATCGGCAAAAAATCGAATATGGTTAGGAGGCACCTCAAATTAGAGCCCTGCACGGGTACGGGTTGGCCCGTAGGCCCCGCCACCCCCCCCCCCGCCCCCCCGGCGGGCTTTGGAGGCCATGAAAAAATTACGGGCGGGTACGAGCGAGTAGCAAGTCTAAATAAACGGGTTCGGGCGGACGGGCATGCAAATGAAATTTTATTCCCCCACCACCAAGGGCGGATACAAGGGAGGGGGGGGGAGTAAAAGGGTAATTACCCCCCCCCCCCCGAGATTAAAAAAAAAAACTTTTTTTTCCCAAAGAAATTTATTTTTAATGTAAAATTTTAAATATTAATACTTAAAAATTTGGGATGATCTTTCCTATGCTTCACCCCAGTACCGTTATGACAAGAGTGGGGACTGGCGGGCGGGGCTTAACGGACTTGGCTATCCCCCTTAGCCTGCCTGACGCATGTTGCTTGATGCCTGACGTCATCCATGAGCTAGGGACCTCAAGGGCCTTCACTGAACTAGAAGATTCGTTGGAATTATGCCTTTTTGAATATGTGTGGCGAACAACTTGCAGGGGTCCCGACCTAATTGTTTCGGCCCTTCGGTCGCAGTTCGGTTTCCTTAGATTAAAAAAAATTAAAAAACTAGGGAATTCTCGGCTTCGGTTCGGGTTTCTTCGGTCAGAAACCGTTCAGTTCGAAGCGATTAGGTAGCTTTTAAACAATGAATTTGCGACCCTTCGGGCGAACCGAAACGACACTAGTGACAAAACAAATAAGGCGTCACGACACGAGTAACGAAACAAATAGGGCAAATGAAAAAACAAAGAATCATGAACGTTGAGCTGATGAATGAAAATTGCATGGAAATTGCAAGTTAGTTAAGCCCCGCCCCTAGCCATCCCCCTCCCCGCTCTGGACAAACGGTACTGGGGTGAAGTATAAGTCAGAATTACCGTAACTTTTACTTAAATAAAGGAACAAAATGAGCGGTACGTGTTTTCGAATTTCGGAACTTATGTTTTTACCGTCCTGAATGGAGACAGAAAAATGCTAACCACTTACCGAAAATATAAAATGATGATCCACATCCTGCATAGGCGGCATGCCTCCTTGGTTTAGGAAGAGGAGCCAAAGCCCTTCTGATAGAAATTGACGAAGGGAGTAGAGAAGACCATCTCGATTCACCTTCGACTAGGCATTCTGACGAAGTCCAAATTCTATTTTCATCGTCACCTCCTACAGCAAGCACGACACGTTTCTGCATATAAAGAAATTACAATTTAAATTTTATTCAATCAAAGACTTTTTGTATACAAGTTACTTTACCGTTTCATATGTGGGCCGAAGTTCTTCTTTTAAGGAAGCAGCTATTTTTTTTGAAAGTTTTTTAAAATCATCTGTTTGGATTACTTTATAAAATTTTTCAGATGCCATCTAAATAATAACATTTTTAAGATCTTTTATAAAAACAATTTATATTAATTATACTTACTTCTAAAGCACATTTTTCTAAATGGCGATGATTTTCATTTCGGGCATATATTAAACAACTTATACAATTATCTATAGTCATATTCTCTTCTAAAAATACACGAATTCGATGTTCTAACCCAGATAAAAAAAACATCGAGGCTACAGAAAGAAGCGAGAAAGCGTTTTCAAAGGTAATCTGAAATTGGTGAATTATTTCTATTTCTATTTTATAATAACAAAGTGAAGGAAGAGACAATCTAACTTATGTGGTAGAAAGTTTTGTAATTATCTTATTTATTCTTTTAAAAAAAAGAGATTATTCATAAATTAAATACCTGAATTTGTGAGCCATATATCCATTGAATGATCCCTGTTAAAATTGAAGGTTGAATAAAATCCAATTGGATTTTGGAGGCATTTGCTTCTGCAAATTCCGAACAAAACATTCGTCTAAAAAGAAGCCGAGACAAAAAAATTAAAAAGTAAAGAATTTAATCATATAAAATTGTTAACTAAAACAATTTACTTAAAATAATCTGAAGCGCCTGCAAGTACAATTTTATGAGCCATAATTTGGAAACCTTCAGTCACTAAAGTGACATCGCATAATAAATTTTCTTTCCTTATGCCATCAATACATTTCAAAAGAAATAATGAATCCATTTTAGTTTATTAGCTCAAGGAAAATACAAGTACAAACAAAATATTTTAAAAAAATTTACTATGATTTGGCTTAACTACAAATAACCTCAGAAAATATATAAGGAAAAATTCAAAATCTTTTTTTTTTCATTTGTCAAAGTTTTATTTAAAGTAAAATTCGAGTTGAAAACCAACAATTATACCAACATGAGAAAATGGAATTTTTATGATCGATACACACCAGGGTTGGGCTATTTACACAATTTTGCAGTTATTTACAAAAATCTCGTAAATAACTGTAATTTACGTAAATAACGTAATTTGCTTAAATAACCCAGGTGCGCATGCGCGAGCCCCTCAAGAAAAGACATTCAAATAAAATTCATCAAATTCAAACAACATCAAGATTCATACATTCATACTTATTAATTTGACATTTTATTTTTCTTTTTCTTTATTAGCCATTTAAAATGCTTCTTGAAAGATAGTATAGTTTTTCCATCTTTTTCTATTCTTCTTGTTATATTTTAGAAACCAAAACAATTTTGGGCTATATATTGAAACAAAAAAAAAAAAAAATAAATAAATAAAAGGAAACTGAATTTAATTATCTGATAATAATTAATTAAAAAAAATAATAAATGTACTCACAAATGAAATGACAGTTGGAGGTTAGGTCACCATATTGCAATTTTAAATTTCATTTTTTAATTATTTTATTAACATTTTATTATATTATTCACTAAATAAAAAGAAAACAACATCGTCAATGTTCTAAAACACAAAAAAATATGAAATAAAAGCTTTTAACATTTTTTTTTTAGGCAGTTGGTTTTTTACAGTTACGACGATCTAGTTATTTACAGGGATGTAATTTATGAGTATATTACAGTGTAATTTACTCATTTGTAAATAACCTGCCAACTCTGGAGTCAAATTTTGAACTGTCAAATCTTGTGTGAGATTATCTATAGAGTTTATTTCCTGATTGCACCCTGATTGCACCACCGGGTCTGTACTGTATCCTCCTGGAAATAAACTCATTATCACACAACATTATTATCATTATTTATATTTTATTACTCTTATTTTATTCATTTCTCCATCTTTTGAATTATTTAATTATAATTAAATATTAACAATTCTCTCAATTCAATTGTTAAAAACATGTCTTTGATCAAGCAAGAAGACATGTCAAACGATGAAATCAAATACCCCATTCATATTGGTAATTTATCTTTATTTTATAACCTCAATCTCATCTTTCATTTATTTGTAGTAATTCGTTTTCTTTTTAAATCACATAATCGTACGTTTACATAAATTAATTTATTCCTTTTTGCTTTTAATGCCGAAAGAAAATTTTGCATGAAATTTTATTTGTCCATCTCATAGTCCTCAAAGGCTTATATATATATATATTTTTGAAAAGATCTCAAGCCTATAAGAAATGAAAATGGACAAATACAATTTCATCCGGAAACGATTCCTTCGGCATTTGGCATCCAAAGGCTTTGTTTTTGCTGCAGCCCTACTTGCTTTTGCATATTTCTAAACATAAACAGCAACTCTCCCCATAAAATTTTTTCTCTTTTTATAAAAACTCGTTCCGGCCCCCTTCTCTCCCTCCATCAATAAATACAATACCCTCCACGAAGAGGAGAAAAAACTCCCGCCTTTTTTATAAAATAGACTTTTCTTGATAGGTGGGAGTTTACATTACAAAAAATTTACATCAAAAAAACATTATATAATTCTTTTTTGATTTTCATTTGTTTTTCCAATAGGTCCAGTCTTCCCATGTATTTTTTGTAAAACCAACTTTATAAATTTATATTTTCTATGGAAGCATTCTAAAAAATGTTTATTAAACGTTATACAAAGAATGGACCAAAGAA
>JAKCPI010011422.1:0-22899 GCA_023213315.1 Euborellia annulipes
GCTAATTTCTCTGTTATGCCAACAGCGCTCATCCAAGTTCTGTCATCTACTGGAGATTGGATAACAACTCGTTGTTTACTGGACAGCGGCTCTCAAGGCAGTTTTATGACAACCGCTCTGGCTTCTCGTTTACATCTTCCTGTGCGTCAGATTGCTTCTGAGATCTCTGGCATCGCTGCTCAAACTTCCTACTCAACCGGGTTTACTAACGTTACGTTTCGCTCATGTGTAAATTTAAATAATCAATATCAGGTAACTGTTAATCTTCTGCCAAAGTTAACAAACAATATTCCTGCTACCGACATACCTATTTCCTTATTTAACTCCTATCAATTTCTTCAGCTGGCTGATCCCACTGCTCATATTTCAGACGCAATTGATTTAATTTTAGGAGTTGAAATCTGGGCAGTCATTTTACTTCCCCGAATTCTAAATGATTTAGGACCTTTTACTGCGATAGACACAACTTTAGGGTGGGTTTTAATGGGGTCACAAAACCGCACTCCGGCTAAATCAATGTCCTCACACGTGGTAAGTTTCAGAAGCAATGTTTCTTCCGAAACTTCCATGGACAGCCTCATTAAACAGTTCTGGGACCTACCTCCTGAAAAAGTCTCTCCTCTAGTAATTAAGTCCGATCCATGCGTTCAGCATTTTGAACAAACTTTTCACCGTTTACCATCTGGTAAGTTTTCTTTAGCTTTACCTTTTAAAGCAAACGCTCCCTCACTCGGGCACTCACGACATATCGCATTGTCCAAATTCTTTACTTTGGAGCGCCGTTTTAAAAGGGAACCTTCGTTAAAGAAAGCTTATGTCGATTTTATGCGAGAATATCATCATTTGGGCCATATGTCACTTATTAAAGAATCTTTATTAGATTTATCTCCGTCCTCTTCCTGTTATCTTTCTCATCATGGAGTTTTTAAAACCCACGATCCTACTAAAAAGATTCGTGTAGTGTTTAATTGTTCAAGTCATACTTCCAATCATTTATCCCTTAATGACATCCTCCTTACTGGACCTCCTTTGCAGGCCGATCTAAGGATGTTATTAATCAGCTTTCCGTCTCCATCCTGTGGCTGTCTCTGCGGACTTGGTAAAATTCTATAGATGTATTGAGCTTGATGAGGCCTCAAGGCAATTCCTACGGATCTTCTGGCGTGAAAACGAGTCAGATCCCGTGGAGGCCTACACCCTCAATACATTGGTTTTTGGAACAAAGTCCGCCCCATTTCAAGCTCTGTACACCATTAAAAAACTCATTGAATTGGAACAAGCCAATTTTTCTTCCGAAGTCACCTCCATTCTTAATTCCCGTCTCTACATAGACGATTTAGTGGTTTGCTTCCCTTCCTTGGACGAAGCTGCCTCTGTCCTTAAGGGGATACAAGTTCTATTAGGAAAGGGTGGTTTTACTCTAAGTAAATGGGCCTCTAATCGTCCGGAGCTTCTCCAAATTTTAAATGTAAAATCTGAAAACCGCAAGGATTTTAACCCAACGGCTAATAATCCCGAGCTTACTCTAGGGGTAAATTGGGATCCCGTGGAGGATATTTTCCGATTTCAAATAAATCCTTCCTATAATGAAGCTCTTACAAAAAGAACTTTATTATCTGAAATCGCGAAAATATTTGACCCCTTAGGTTTTATTTTACCTTTGACAATTAGTTTAAAAATACTTTTTCAAGATTCCTGGCTTCACACCTCCAACTGGGATGATATTTTACCTACCATTATACAAGACCGCTGGAATGCCTTTTGTTCTGAGGTTCTTGATTTAAACCACTTACAAGTCGCCAGGTATACTGGGGTTCCTAACGCTAGTCATTATGGTTTATTAGGTTGTGCCGACGCCTCCTCACGAGCTTACGCTGCGGTAGTGTACCTCCTGTCCTTCGACCAAAACGGGGTCCTACTCAAATGCTCCTTCTTAAGTGCAAAGGGCCGAGTCGCTCCTATCAAATCCCCCTCGTTGCCTAGGCTTGAATTGTGTGCTGCCTTACTATTAGCAAATTTAATTCATTCTATAAAAACAACTTTATCGTGTCCAGCTAAAAACATTTACTGCCTCTCTGATTCTAAAATCGTTTTGTCCTGGATTAACTCCTGCCCAACACTCTGGAGTGTCTTTGTGGCAAACAGGGTGGCAGAAATACAAAATTTACTTCCTGAAGCTAAATGGTCCCACATATCTGGCAAAACTCCTCTCACCTTTGAAGCATTTAATACTTTACTTACTCAATGTGAGGCTATTCTAAATTCTCGGCCACTTACACCGCTTTCTGATTCTCCTGATTCTTTGTCCGCTCTTACTCCATTTCATTTCCTCATCGGCTCCGCCACGACTGCTGTTCCATCCTCGGATCTCTCCCATCTCTCCGTTTCCCGACTAGATCTTTGGCAGAAAATTACAGCTTATCGAGATACTATTTGGAAACGATGGATCCGCGAATACGCAGTCACGTTAAACAAACGTAACAAATGGATGTCCAAACATCCTGATCTACAGGTCGGCCAACTCGTGCTCATTATGGAGCCTCAAGCACCCCCTCTCACCTGGAAGTTGGGTCGCGTGTCAGAGGTTTTCAGGGGTACTGACAAGCAGGTCAGATCTGTAAAACTTCAAACTGATCAAGGCTTTATTGAGCGACCGATTGTCCGTTTGGCTGCATTACCAATGCCAGACACTCACTAAATAAACATCTCGCTCAAGATCCTCTGAATTCACAACTTTTGCAAATCTGAAATTTTAAATCTACAACGACGCTGCACATTTTCATTTATTTAACGACACCGCAATGCAATTTACAATTGGTACTGCACAACATTCCTTAATGCAACAGAACCGCAATGCACCTAATGGCTAACGTGAGCCTAACAAACTCCTGTTTTCATAAACCAAGAGCTCTTCAACAACATCAAGCAATTAACTGAAGATTTACTTGCCATCAAATGCGCATCGTATCTTTTTACCAAGGAGACACTATTAACTCTCCTCTTTCGTACTTCTTAGTTTGGTAAGCGTCTTCCCCTACCAACTAAGGTTTACGACTCAATTAGAGACCTCTCGTCTCTAATCGTCCGACTATGCTCGCCGACTCCAAACGCGGCTTAGTCATTTTCCGGCTTAAGGTCTCTGTACCTTTTCCGCACGCCTTCCTACTATCCTTTTCTCCTTCCTGCTCCAGGAAATTCTCCGTTTTAGATGACTTCGTCATCGGCGGGGAGTGTGTCGGTTTCACCGATTCAAAATACTTCAAGCTCCCTAACGGCCATAAAAGAAAACTATGCGCCTAGCGGCCATTGAAGGAAGCTTGCGCGCCACGTGACCATAACGGCATCACGAACAAGACGCCACGCCGCCATTACTGCTCGCTCTCTTACAACGTCTCGAATTTCGCAATCAACACAGCTGCATCAGCGATTCTTACGTACATCTTATGCTCTTTATGTATTATATTTCCATCAATATTTAAACCATATATATATCAAAGTATTTTTTATTTTATTAAACGTGTTCGAAGTAATAAACTATTAAATGGTTTGTTTATACCGAAACTGTTCCGTGCAAATTATTTAATTTTTTTGTCTATGTTTTTTGTCCTACTTCCCTCGGCATCTCGCTGAAACACACATATATTAACGTGTTCGAAGTACATTAAATGGTTTGTTTATAACGAAACTGTTCCGTGCAAATTATTTAATTTTTTTGTCTATGTTTTTTGTCCTACTTCCCTCGGCATCTCGCTGAAACACACAAAAAGTTCTGGTTGAGAGAATCAAATAAAAGATTCACTATAACAAAGAACTTTATTTCTTCAATAATGATATTTTTACTCTTCTACTTCTAATATTTTACTGAAGTATTATACTTTTTTAGTTTTTTTTTTTTCTATTTCCTCGAAATTGGTTCTAACGATTTTGATTAAAATTCAAAAATCAATTATTTTTGGGACCCTCTTTGAAATGTATATTCTCATTTTGCCCTTTAAATCTTTTGAAGCACACTTTACTCTTGTACTTGATAGAAAAGATATGAGAAATGGATGCAATGGTAACAGAATATAAATGTTTTTCTATATTTATAAATTTTACATCTATAATGACAGAAACTAAATTAAAATTTATATAATTAAATATTTATTAATTTATATACCCGAAAAAATAAGGGTGTGCCGCCGGGAGTTGAACCACGGATCCACCAATTTTTGGGCACTCCGAGTACAAATTGGAGGATCCGTGGTTCGACTCCCGCCGGCACCTCCTTATTTTTTCGGGTATATGAATTAATAAATATTTAATTATATAAATTAACGTCGTCCCAAAAAAAAATCTGGTGTGAAAAGTACAGAATACAACTTTCATTTACCAAAGGTAATAAAAAGTTGTGTGCTGTTTGACCAGTCACACCAGATTCTTTTAAAATTGCTTATAAAAACTACTATATTTTAATCAATTTAGACTAGAGAGTGTATATGTATAGGGTCTATGAAAAATAATATGTTTTTAATTGTTAATGTCATATTGAATAATAAATTACTCTGTTAGTAAAAAAAAGGATATTAAAAAAGTTTCACTGTCGTAAATAAATTTTATATATATTTATTATGACATTAGGGGAATCAAAAGGAGTGCTTATAAAAAATAAAATAAACTGGGACTCTTCGTGTCTCCTTCACTTGAATTCAATATCAATTTTACTTTTTTTTAATTGAATTTAATTATTTGGACGTTAACTTTAGATCAGATAAATTTAGCTTATGGACCTCGAAAAGAAATTTAATTATAAAATGTAAATGAAAATTAATATGCATATTTTATAAGAGAAAATATTTTCAAATGATTATTATAATTTAATTATTAGAAGAGGTAAAGTTCTTGTTTCTAAAGGACATCGATTTAGTCAACTGAGTGTTAAAATGATTAATAAAATAAAATGACTGACCACCAATATTTTTTACTTTCTCTTACCTCTATATATATGTTAATATATAGAGAAAGTATTGGATTCATGTCAAAGATTTGATGTAGAGATTTTGAAGGATATACACGTTTTGAGGTTCCTTGAGTCCGAAGAAGTGGTTTTTGCGACATGGTCTGTTTGTGTGTGTGTGTGTGTGTCTGTGAACAAAATATCTCAAGAACGAAAGCAGCTAAGAGGTTGAAATTTTATATTTAAGATAGGCACCTCCCTGGCATGTGACACGAAACTTTTGAACAAAATCCTTCAAAGAGTACTAGTACTTTACTGATGTACTTTTAATATAGGCCTACTTCTAACTGTAAGTTTAAAATAAATTTTTGTTTCAAACAAAAATAGGTTCTAATTATTTTATTTAATGATATAGACTAGGAACCGACCGAATATTCGGTTTCGGTTACAGTTTCGGCCAAAAATCCTGGTTTGGGCCGTAGTTTCGGTTTCGGCCAAAAAGTAGCCGAAACTTTCGGCCAAAAAAGTAGCCGAAACTTTCGGCCAAAAAGTAGCCGAAACTTTCGGCCGGCCGAAACCTGAATCTGAAAAGATGGGATGAGATTCGCATGCAAAAAAAAAAAAGTCAAATGATTTGCACTTGAGGGGAGAAAAAAACATTTAGTCTCCCTATGTGGGATTATAGGAAATACAAGTTTCGGTTTCGGTTACGGTTTCGGCCTAAACTAAGATTGAGGCCGAATATTCGGTTTCCGGTTTCGGCTGGCTTATTTCTGACAGACACACACACACCACACACACACACAGACACACACACACACAGACAGACCATGTCGCAAAAACCACTTTTTTGGATTCAGGGGACCTCAAAACGTGAAGATCCATCAAAATCTCGACATCGAATTTTTGACATGAATCCAATACCGGTACTTTCTCTCTCTATATATATATTACATATATACATAGGTAAGAGAAAGTAAAAAATGTATTCACAATTTAAACACAATTATTAAACTTGATTCTTGGAGAGATTAATGATGGCATTATCTAATTAAAACTGAAACGGCTCATACATTGAAAGTTTTATTTCGACAGGCCTTCTCTTTCACACAACCACGATATGCAAATAAACCTTCTGAAGTTTCCTCAAAGGATATCTTTTAATGGATAGGAGATCAATTCCTATCTATCATATAAATCTATTTTATTCTAATCACTTTATATTCAACTATTGCCATCTATTAATATAACATTAAGTCACTTTTTACTTTCTCTTAGCCTATATATGAAATATATAGGAGAGAAAGTATTGCGATCATGTCAAAAATTCGATGTCGAGATTTTGATGGATATACATGTTTTGAGGTCCCCTGAGTCCAAAAAAGTGGGTCCCGCAAATTGGTCTGTGTGTATGTATGTGTGTGTGTGTGTGTGTGTGTGTGTGTGTGCGTGCGTGTGTCTGTATGTGTGGACAGATTTTTAGCATGAAGGAATTGAGCTACCGGATTGAAATTTTATATTTAACTTAGGTACCTTCCCACACGCTCAAAATAAGCTTTTGAACAAAATCGGCCAAAAAGTACTAGTACTTTACTGATGTACTTTTTCAGTTTTTTTCGATTTTCTCAAAATTCCCTCCAAGGATTTTTTTTAAAATTCATAAATGAACTATTTTTTAGATGCTCTTTAAAATGTATATTCTCATTTTGCCGTTGAAATCTTCTGAAGACCACTTTACTCTTGTTCTCCATAGGAAAGATAGAACTGGTTGCCATGGTAACGGAATTTAAATCTTTTTCTTTTTATTAGATTAAAAATCAATTATTATTTAAATTCCCATTTTTTTAAAATTTATTTGTGTCTTTAATTGTTTCAAAGAAAACATATATGTCTCTCTCTCTCACTTGCAAACATTATCGTCTCTCTCTACTCTTTTTAAATTCCCTTTCCACCTTATCTTCGCATAGGAACAATGTTAATTTCCTATAGGGATTTGTATGTTAATTTCGATTCAAAAGGGGGGTCCCCTTTAGAACTTTTTAGGCATTTAAAATTTTTTTTTCCAATTCTTATGAAATTTTGTATTTATTTACGATTCTATATTGTGTATAAAATGTCCAAATATGAGATTAAAATTTTGAAAAATAACCATAGTTTATTTGAA
This sequence comes from Euborellia annulipes, assembly GCA_023213315.1. Lineage (NCBI taxonomy): Eukaryota > Metazoa > Arthropoda > Insecta > Dermaptera > Anisolabididae > Euborellia > Euborellia annulipes. The sequence continues at coordinate 7,101 of JAKCPI010011422.1, forward strand.
GCAGTCAACATTTAAAATGCAAGTTTGAAACTAAGGTGCTATCGGAAACTAAATATATCTCGACACAAAAAATCTGGTGTGACCAGCACAGTGCCCAACTTTCTCTTACCGAAGGGTAAGAGAAAGTTGTGTGCTGTGCGCCAGTCACACCAGATTTTTACTACTTTTTATTATAAGCTGCATTTTGATAATAATGTTTTTACTTTCTCTTACCTATGTATATATGTAATATATATATAGAGAGAAAGTATTGGATTCATGTCAAAAATTCGATGTCGAGATTTTGATGGATCTTCACGTTTTGAGGTCCCCTGAATCCAAAAAAGTGGTTTTCGTGACATGGTCTGTCTGTGGGTGGGTGGGTGTGTGTGTGGGTGTGTGTTAAATTTTAAGCATGAAGGAATTGAGCTACGAGGTTGAAATTTTATATTTAAGTTAAACACCCCCCCGGGACCGGAAAAATAAGCTTTTAATCAAAATCGGCCAAAGAGTACTAGTACTTTACTGATGTACTTTTTCAGTTTTTTACGATTTTCTCAAAATTTGCTCCAACGATTTTTTTTTAAATTCAAAAATCAATTATTTTCTAGATGCTCTTTAAAATGTATATTCTCATTTTGCAATTGAAATCTTCTGAAGACCACTTTACTCTTGTATTTCATAGGGAAGATAGTAGAAATGGTTGCCATGGTAACAAAATATAAATATTTTCCCATACTTATAAATTTGACATCTGAATTCAAATGTTCCGTACTGTCGGAAACTAAACACATGTCGACACAAAAAAAATCTGGTGTGACAACTCGCATTCAAAAAAAAAAGGTCAAATGATTTGCACTTGAGGGAGGAGAAAAAAAATTTAGTCTCCCTAAAAAAAAGGTAAAATGATTTTCACGGGAGGGGAAAAAAATAAAAAAATAAAAAAAAATAAAAAATGGTAAAATATATATATATATAGTTTGAGGATATTCGGTTTCGGCTGAAAATATTGTTTCGGTCGGACCCTATTTAAAATACAATGCAAGTGGTCGAGTTAACTAAGGTGCTATCAGAAACTAATATATCTCGAAACAAAAAATTTGATGTGACAAGCACGGTGCACAACTTTCTCTTACCGAAGGGTTAGAGAAAGTTGTGTGCTGTGCGCCAGTCACATCAGATTTTTTTTAAATCTTATAATAATTACTTAATAGAGTTAATATTTAATTAAGTCATTTAATCAAGGCAAAACCCGGCTTTTCGCAAAGATCCATAACAATATTAACTATAAGGATTTAATCACCTCCAGTAACAAGCACAAGGACCTGAAGAATGAGATATTGGCCATTCCTTTATCTATCATTCTATTTGTATAAGATTCTTGGTATACCGACCTAATCACTCATATAAAGTTGAGTGTAGTGTCTCAGTCGGCTTTCCATGTTTCCATAGAACGATACTTGAAATTCAGAATTTAGAATCGCGTATTTACAAATCATTCTTGTCATGATGATTTAATGAATTGTTTTATTTTTCTTTTTTTTAATAATTATTTTCTCTATTAAAGAGCATAATAATTTTAGAATAGCCTAAAGGGAAAATTTTCCCTTCGGTTTTTAAAGGAAGAAAGTTACTTTAAATTATTTCTCTTCTCTTTTTAATTATTAAATCTTTTAAAATGATTCTTATCTTGTCTTGATATCTATATGTAATTAAATGCAATTTGACACTGAGTTTAATCTGCCGAAGCTTGGGATAATTATAGGGTTTCCAGTTTCTGTTGGAGGCTAATCACTGTTGGGATTAAGAGCCAGAGAACGAGCTTTAAAGATTCTAGAGCGATCATTGAACGCGCAGCCGACATTAAGCCTTTTTATTCTCCCCTCTGTCTCTGAAGGAAAGCCGCCTTTAGTAAACTAAAACCTAAATAAAAAAAAAAATAAAATCATGGACATGAAAAACGAGAGGAAACCCGAGAAAAATAGACAAAAAAAAAACATTGTACACTGCAAATTATCAAAAGGATCTTTTGCCAATTAACGAGAATTTTTTTTTTATTATAAACTTAAAAAGAAAGTAAAAAGAGTAATGGGAGCGAGGATTGAAAAGTAATATAAAAATATAATATCTTCTTCTTCTTCTTCTGTCCTCGCCATTATTAATCCCGCGGTGCGGGGTCGGCGAACCTTATTCTCCCCCTCCACTCCTTCCTATTCAATTCTGTTGTCTCCGACAGGCCAAGCTCGGTCATGTCTCTCTTAACCCGATGAAGCCAAGTCATCATATAAAAATATAATATAACATTTGTAAAATCAAATAAAATCGCTTCTATAGTACGTACAGTATTCATAAACTGCATAAATCTCTATCTAAGTACCGGTACCCAACAATAGATCTTAAAGAGGCCGCGCTGCTTTAGTCGACTGAGGGCAGGTTGTTTGATGTATGAGTAGCTAGATGACCTAAAGTTAGTGTGTAATGCAGAAATCCTCTTCCAGGGAATAAACTCTCTTCAGTATTAAGGTTTTTTTGAAGTTAGTTACTTAATAAAGATTAAATAATTATTAAAAATAAAAATTGAAATTAATTTAAATAAATATTGGAATGGAAAAGAGCAAGTACAGGTGCAGCAAATAAAGAGATAAAATAAAGGGAGACGTTTCGGCATTTGGCATCCAAAGGCTCTCTTTATTTGCTGCACCTGTACTTGCTCTTTTCCATTCCATAACATCAACAGCAACTTCTCTTCAACTTAAATAAATTAAAATAATTAATTTAAAGAAAATTATTTATTCAACCAAAATTTCAACTTGGATATTAGAAAATATTCAAATAATCCTCTTCAACACCTTGCCATATATCTTAGAAATATAATCCTGACTGAGATCAAATGAATAAAAACAAAAAAAGTAGAAAAGAATTTACAGTAGTAAAGTCAAAAGAGATAGATTGAAGATATTTCTGTTATTTTTATACGTGAAGTTGGGATGCTGGTGCCAGCCTTGTGTTTCTAATATCACCCCTTTGGTAAATCACACAGAATTTTTAGCTCGGGCTAATTTAACAGAAACCTTTAGCCCTTCGCCATCGGCAAGAAATAGAGTTTATTTATTGAAAGAGGTAAGAAAAGAAGGAAATGCAGCCAATGTATGTTCTTTACATTTGCTGCATTTCCTTCTTTTCTTACCTCTTTCAACATCTACTCTACAACCATCATCCTCCTGTTACAACAGAGTTTATTTACATTCATATGTTTATATATCGGCTTATCTTCTTTTCTTTCTTTATATATATAATTCTTCTGTACGTGTGTATGTGACTGAACTCCTCCTAAACGACTGAACCGATTTTGATGAAATTTTCTGTGTATGTTTGTGAGAATCCCGGACAGGTTTTGTTTCACAAATAACAATAAGTTAATGAGTAATTAACCGTTAAAATAAGAAAAAAATAAAAATTAGGAGAAAGGGTTGCCATGGTAACAAAATATAAATATTTACCCATGTTTACGATTTTTTTTTATTTATTTACATTTTGAATTCTAATAAAATATCGGCGTTAATTTTTTGTCTGTGTACCGGGAGGGCCGGAAAGGATATGATTCACAAAAAATCTTAAATTCATAAATAATTAACCGTTAAAATAATCTCTATATTATACAAATGAAAAGGGAAAAAGGGGAGTAGTAGGCGAGCAAGGGGGTCCAGGGGGCGCAGCCCCCTGGCTAGGGAAAGCCCCGCCGAAGGCGGGGCTTTGCGTCTAGTATTATTTAAAATTCTTTACAATTGTTATAGAAGTTTTCACTACGGTCGTGCGGTCTCAAGTATTCACTTATATTATTATTTTCTCTCATCTATTAGCTGTTGGGGTGTGGTCAAATTTGTGTATTTAATAATTATTTTCACTCATTTTTAATTAGTTTAATTTTTTTATTCATAATATAAATTAGCTACAAAAATAATGAAAAGCAGCCAATGTGGGAATAGGGTTGGATACAAAACCTATAATTTATTAACATTATATTTTAAGTTTATTATAAAAAGATTTATAGTGACAAATAAGCATAGTAGGCAAATTATTAGTTAATAAAATTTCAACACTTGAAACAACGAAAAAATTGAGCAATAACTTAAGAGATCTGTTTATTACAAAAACCATTAGTTAATCCATTACACTTAACTTTAAACAAAATGTTCATTTTTTATATAAATGCAATTTTTCAGACGTTTGCTTTAATACAAATAATGAATTTACAATTTCAATTATTTGTACTTATAGTAATATCAAAATATAATAAATAAATCTCTCCTGAATAAACATTTCTTTTTCAATTAAAATGACCAAAGCAAAATCAAAACAAGTATAATTTAATTTAGTAAAAAAATAAATAAGGAAATACCATAAGTAAAATTCATATAAATTTACGATTTGTTTCTGGAATAAAAGCACCTGCTTCTTCTATGGCTTGTGAAGGATCAGGTTGAATACAGCATCTTTCATCTCCTGGGCTATCTGGATCTGATGGGCAAAAGGGGGCCTCGTCATCATGGAGGCAGAAAGTCCCTACAACACTGAAAAAAATACAAAAATATATCTAAAACCTATCACTTCTCTCTATATAGTCTACATGGAATATAGTGTAAAATGGCAAGTTGTCGACTTACTTTCTTTCTAAATGATAAACTATTGAACCTAGGAAACCTGAATTCCGGCATGTAGATTGTTTATGACGTAGAATATAATAGAATAATTGATTTATTTATCTAGCAAGAGCTCCATTTACCCTATTTGAAAATATTACAAAGTGTAAGTTTACACTTCTCAGCCCAGGGGCGGATTAATGCAATTTTGTCGGAGGGGGGGCGGTTTTTTTTTTATTTTTTTTATTTAAGGACTTTGTCGGCATCTATGGCCATTTAGACCCCTTTCCTATTTATTTAAATTGATTGGTAACAAATTCAATTGAAATTAAAGAGCGGAAATCATAATTTCTTTAGTTTACTAGTTTTTATAACTTTTTGAATTTCTTCTGGAGGGGGGGGATCGCCCCACCCCCCTTTAATCCGCCCCTGTCTCAGCCTTATATATTTTTATTTTTTTATTTATGGTATAACACAAACAAGCCGATTTTCTGAAATTCCATTCCTAAGGGCTCCAAACTCTATTTTGGCGCTAAAATTTGAATTTTTCTATTTCTGAAATAACTTTTAACCGAGATGAGATATAAAATTAGTTTTTTCTTTGGAAAGACACTAAAGATGGAGGAGAGAGAGATATAATTACTCCACTCTCTAGAGCAGTGGTTCCCAACCTGTGTGCCCCGACACCCAAGGATGCCGCGAGAATGCCTAAGGGGTGCCGTGAGATATTTAGATAAAAAAAATAAAAATAAATAAAGAGGAGGAAAAAATAATAAAGTTTTGCTAAAAAAGGTCAAATGATTAAAATGGAAGCGGCAAAATTTTCCGTAGGTCGTAAAAAATTGAGCTTTGCCAAAAAAAGGTCAAATGATTTTTACGCAAGGGGAAAAAAATTTTCCCCAGAGGGAAAAAATTTGTTTTGATAGGGGGAAAATGAAGGGTGCCGCTAGTGAGTAATATTATTCTCAACGCACCTTTGGGGTGCCGTGGACTTGAAAAGATTGGGAAACGCTGCTCTAGAGCTTTAGGGAGGCCCAGACACATGTTTGCAGAAAGCTAGTTAAAGAATAATGTTTAAAAATTAAGTTTTTACTGTAATTACTGAATTTAATAACGGAGAGGGTCAAATGATTGAATTATATGGAGGGCTGAGAAACAGAGTGGTGTAAGTCAAGCGATAGTTATTTTGAGAAAAAAGATTTTTGCATTTATTGCCATAACAAACTCACATGTTAATAATTAACAAAAGAGATTAGTTCTTAATTATTAAGAACTAATCTCTTTTGTCCTGATGGCATAGCCTATGTTATATATAATTTTTTTATGTTACAAAAAACACCTAACTATACCGATAGCTATTGGGGAAGGTTCTACACGCAGATTCCTCGGGCGCACCCACCCGAAGTTTCGCCGCGCTTGGCATTGCTTGAAAGCCATATTTACTTACGGAAATAATTTAAAAAAATACTTCAAACTCTTAAGTAAAAGAGTTAATAAAAACTAGATTATCAGATATTTTAAAAATATTTTTAATTTGACCTGGTCATAATCGGCACTTCTGAAGATACTTATATACATAAATTAAATACGAACCTATTGGAAGTCTGTTGACCAATGGCGACAGGTTCTTCCAATCTACTAGAAGGCTGTCTTGAGGAATATGGACATCGTTTATTACACGGCTGTGCAATTCGAAGCTTCTTTCCGGAAATGCTCTCAGCCAAATAGCAAACGGCTCGAACGTGACTGCACAGTGAAGGATCTAAGACAAAAAGTCACTTTAGAAAAGAAACTTTTAAGTGAATGCTTAACGCCGTATAAACTTCATCTAACATGTTAAGACTCCCGGAAAAAAGTCGATGAAAGAAAATCGTTTAAGTAGGAGAAAGTTTTTTTTTTTTTTTTTCTTATGCAATTATTCATTTTAAGGTCAAAGGTCTCTAAACTGTTAGAAGTTCAAGTATAATTTATCAACAACAAACAACAAAAAATTATAGATATTTACTTTTCATCAGGATTTAATCAATTTAATGGCATTCTATTTTAACCTTGGATGGATTTATTATAAATTCACCTCGTAATATTAAAAGTTTATAAATAAAAGCACCATCATATAAACCATAACGATTTTCTAAAATGAATGTTTTTGTATTACCAAGTGGCGGTCAAGCGGGTGTCGAACCGCCAGGCGTTCTCGCAAAGTAGGAAGATTCCATTATTATTATCGGTGCCGCCTACACTTTATTTTAACATAAAATAACCAATCTATAATTTTATTATTATCTGAAATTCCTTTCGGGATCCCCGTTTATTTGCCCGAGGTGCTTAAGCGCTCGAAGACACACCTCAAACCCAACCGGCCTCTGGACGTACTACCGGTACCCCGTGAAGTTACATCATTTCCTATCTCTAACTCCTCCTCCTGCGTTCTTTTCTAGCTAGTGAACTAATCCTTATTTCTAGTTCCACCCGATTTATTTTATCCAACCTCTTCTATGCTAGGGAGGAGGTCCTAGTTATCCTCAGCACCTGCTCTTTTCGAAGAATGCATCACTGAGAGGGAACCTTCTTTACGTCCCTTCCACAGGACGGGATGTCACAGCAACTCCCTCTCCTCGTGGAGTTGCCTGGGGGCTATTGTGGTGAGATCCAATAATCCAATCCAGTGCCTGCTTGAGTATTTGTTTACATTAAATAAATATTTTTATTTAATGAAAAATCCCGCACGCCAAGGATTTGAATAAGGATCTTCTTTGTAGAAGCTGACACCCCAGCCCGCTACACCAGCGAGCCCCTACCAATCCGTCATTAAAGGCTAGTTACGCCGCTGCTGCGTCCGCTGAACCCCCTTACTCGCCTTCGGGGAGTAAATGCATCAAATTTATTCTTGCTCACTGTTTGGAAATTTCGCAATAGAAAAATTGGTACTATTTACAATTTCGGTGCTAAATGTATTATCATTATCATCGCCTTCGGCGAGCAATTGCAAAAGTTTTAAAATAAATTTCCCTCTCTGACTTAAAGTTATACATCTTCCTCACTGGCACCACTTTCTCTCACTTTAACCAATCAGCGAGACTGAGTGGTAAACAGGAACATAACGGAAGTGACTGGCTATCGCTTTATATTATAGTAATGATAATCATAATACATATAGCACCGAAATTGTAAATCGCACCAATTTTTCTATTCCAAATTTAGACAATATAAAAGATAATTAATTTTTTAAAACCTTTTTTCCGCTTCTAAGGCCATTTAGATTGCGCCATTATTTATTTAAATTAATTGATAGCTAATATAATTTGTAAAACGAAGACTAAAATCTTAATTATTGGGGTTGGGGGAGGGGGGTGTGCTTCTTCCCCCGCCCAATATGGACCGCTTCCCACCACATTTCCGCCACATAAGATTAGAAATTTTTAAATTTCCATCTTAGATGACTCAATAAAAAACTCACACTCAAAATGAAACGAAATCGCAATAAATAAATTCGAATAACGCAATTAAAGTAATTCAATTCAAATTTTACAATTTATATATGAATCTCTTAACGTTAATTTTTTCTTATAAGTTTGAGATAAGTTGGTATTCAAGAATAATTTTATGTCTCTACTGGCACAGATGTTAAAAAAAATGAAAATGAGAAAGGGAAGGCATGTCAACTCGTTATACTTACTTTCTTTATCGACGCAAAAGGGCTGAACTCGACCACCGTTAACACAAATATCAACGCTTCCTATCCTTCCGGATTCTCCATAGAAGCCGGCATTTGTATGCAACACTTGCACAATCTGTGCCTGGCCTGAATTCATTCGATTTTGTGAACGAACAAGAGGCCTAGCTGGGTCCAAACCTGAAGGAAAAAACACCCTTCTTGGAAAAAAAAAGAAGAAAAAAAGCCTAACAGATTTAAAATATTATTTTAATACCACCTAACTAAATCGTTCTCATTGAATTTCAAATATCCTTAAGAAAAAAATGAATAATGGAGAGTCCTAAAAAAAATCTTTTAAATAAAATCATAAACGTAAAATTTTATAGCAAATGGGTCTTAAAATGAAATAACTTTTTACCAAATAATAATAAAAGATTTCTGAATAGAGATTAATCTCAAATTTATCATTCATCTAAGAAATTACTATACTGTAAAAAAATTCTTAATTTTAGTGTGTTTTGGAATACAAAATTTACAAATTTCCTTTGTAAATGATAACTATTATGCATTTGTCTACTAAATTTTCAAATTTATGCGTTCAAATATTTACATCCAAAAAACATTTTAAATTTACAATTTTCTTTAAAAAATAGATTATGTATTGTAATTTTACATACATTGTATAGTAATTTTCATGGGCGTAGCCAGACATCTTGTTAGGAGGAGGGCCAACCCCTCGTTAGTGTGAGAGGGAGGGGGGTTTGTAATTAATATATACATAGATTATTAATTATTTATTTAAATAAAAAAAAATTAAATAAAATAGTGGATTGGGGCGTTTAAAAAAAAATTCCAATGGGAAAAATATATATTTGTTTTTTTTTTTAATTTTTAGGGAAAGCCAGGGGGGCAAAACCCCCCTCCCCTGCCTCCCCTGACTACGCCCATGGTAATTTTCGTTAAAGATTGTAAATATTTTTTTCGAAAGCATTTTGGGAATTCTAAATTTAGCACACAATTAATTGCACTCTAATTTTCAAACGGCTTTCGAAAATTACAATATTTTTGCAAAAACTTACTAAATTTAGTATGTTTTTGTTTATGTAATTTGCTTCCTAAACAATTGGAAAATCAACAAAATTTTTTTACAGTGTAGGCCTATAGTACAAAAAGTTAAAAAATGAACTAGTTCGAAAAAAGAGGATCTTGCCGAATAGATACTTGAAAAAATCTCAAAAATATGAAATGTTTTAACGTGTTAAAACAATTTTAAAATCAGGGGTCCAGTTTTTTTTTTTTTTTTTTTAATTATTTAGACGAAAACGAGGTTAATTGAGAATTTTCATGAAAAAATCTGGTGGTGGCACCACAACTTCTCTTACCTTCGGTAATCGAAAGTTGTGTCGTGCTTGTCCACCAGATTTTTTGTGTCGACATGTATTTAGTCCCGGCAGTAGGGAATATTTGAATTCAGATGTAAAATTTATAAGTATGGGAAAATATTTATATTTTGTTACCATGGCAACCATTCTCCTATCTTTCCTATGAAGCACAAGAGTAAAGTGTGCTCAAACAATTTGAGGGCAAAACGAGAATATACATTTGAAAGAGCATCTAAAAAATAATTGATTTTTGAATTTTAATCAAAATCGTTAGAGCGAATTTTGAGAAAATCGAAAAAAACTGAAAAAGTACATCAGAAAGTACTCTTTGGCCGATTTTGATTAAAAGCTTATTTTTCGGTCCCGGGGGTGTTTAACTTAAATATAAAATTTCAGCCTCATAGCTCAATTCCTTCATGCTTAAAATTTGACACACACCCACACACCCACCCACCCACCCACCCACCCACCCACAGACAGACCATGTCGCGAAAAACCACTTTTTGGATTCAGGGGACCTCAAAACGTGAAGATCCATCAAAATCTCGACATCGAATTTTTGACATGAACCAATACTTTCTCTCATATATATATTACATATATACATAGGTAAGAGAAAGTAAAAATCTCTAATGTCTAAAGATGTCATTTTCTTAAATAAAGATGAATAAAAAAAAATCAAAAGAACAAAATATATAGATATACGTGTGTTTTACTTTGCCACTCTCCATTTTGCAAATTAGAAATCTCCCCTGAGAGGGAAAGACAGAAAAGCTTTAATTAATTAACTGCTTTTTAATTAATATTGAAAATACAGCTTTCAACTAATGAAAAAAAAAAAAAAAATTAGTCATAAGATGAAAAGAGAATTAAAATGACGAAATAAGTCATTAACAAATTAAAGATTTAAAAAATATTAATTTTTATAAATCGAACGTGAATTGGCTCGCTGAGTTTAATGATACCTATGATTTTGTGTAAGCGGAATGTGACAAAGTTGGAGATGAGACCACAGGCATGGGCTCCCAGACTGTGACCGATGCACGTCATCCGGGACACATCAAGGCCTCCTTTGCGAAGAAATTCAAGGCGAGCAGCAGCACATCGAGATGCAATTTTCATATTGTGAACTGCCGCTGGGTAGCATGGTGCCTCGACAAGACCGCCCCAATCTACTACGAGCACGTTGTAGCTACCGTTGCGCAGATATTCTGTACAGAGCGTCAAAAAAAATACATAATTTATAATTTCTCCTCAAAAAAAATCATTTGTATCAATATTTGCGACTCTTAAAAAAATGTGGATTTTGAATAATTAGAAATCGAGAATATTAAAAAACTTTTTTGAAAATATAATTCTACGAATATATTTATAATTAATCTATACCTATGGTTATCGGAGTGACTTTCAACACGCTGATTTCTAGGGGTCTACCACCCGAGGTTTCGCCGCGCTTGGCATATTGCCATGCTTAAGGGGCCTCGGGAATGAAGGTGTTACGCATGTTTTTCCCGATAAGATGGCGTTGCGTGTCATAAAAAGTATGCCCAAATATCAAGTAATTCAAAAATTTGCCAAGAGATGTCAGAATGGTATCTAATAATATTTAATGCCTTTGTTTGATTTTCATTGATCTTTTAACAATAAATACTTTATAAATGTTTTTATATATTTTGTATCTTTTATAAAAGCATAAAAATATATAAATATAGTCTAGATATAAGCTATTAGGGGATCGTCTGTTAGACTAGTCTGCCATCTATTGCAAGAATTCTGAACTAATTTGACAGTTGAATTTTAAATAAACCATCTAAGCTTATTTTAAAAATTTCTTAATTAATATGTGATTAATAATAACAATAAATTCATTTTTAAATTTAAAAAAAATTAAAGATTATTGGGACAGATTGTTTTTTTGTATTTGCTTGATAACAAAAAAATTAATTACGATAATTTTTTAATAAGTCATTAAAAAAATTATAGCTCGATGTCCCAATAATCTCTTATGAATTTAATTCATTTAAAAAAAAAACCGCATTGAAAAATTCCTTATAATAGTCTAGTTTTTTTTTAAGTACGTTTAGACGTCGCTCCTGAACCCTCTTAAAATGTATTTTTTTAAATTTTGCTCCCTCTCATTTTTTTTTTTTTTTTTGAATTTATTTAAAGACTTTTTCGGCAACGGAGGCCATTTAGACCCCGTCTCTATTTATTTCAATTTATTGGTAGCCAATTAAATTGAAAATAAATTGTTGCATGAGACGGGATGCGAATTCGCGACCCTTGGTACAGAAGGCCAGCACGCTAACCTCTATCCCGAGGGCCGAGGGCTTCCCTCTCAATGTAATAATAAAATAATTAAATCTCTCAAATGAATCAATATCGTTGTTGCATAATTATTTCTTTTGACATTGTTGGCATTTATGATAAAATTCGTACATGGTTGATAAATTTTCATATCGCCTGCTGAGTATCATAGTGGCGTAAGTCTAAAAATTCAATTTTTGAGTTAGGTCTACGAAACGTTGTTAAAACGACTTCTCATTTGAGTCCCAATATGGCGAAATTATATTTCCATTCTTTTCTATTGATTCTGGCCTATTCATTTGTTGCCAGGCTATTTACATTAGATGTATATGTTTACAAACGCCTTTTCTCCAATTGTTGAATTTTTTGACTTTCGCCACTCAGCATTCTAAGCAGGCGATATAAAGAGTTAAATTTATTTACTAAATATCATTCAAATATTATTTTAATTCAATTAGATGAAATGTTTATCTATTTATTTTTGTTCATTTTAAGTGAAAACATAATTATTGAATTTGATGGTTTTAATTTAAGTTGTTGCATTGTGTTTGTAAAGGAACTCTGCTGTTTAATTTCCAAGTTATTTAAATAAACTCAACTCTTGGGTTTCCTATAAAATCTGTTAGGATAAGTTGGAAGACTAAAAGCTTTGCTATTCTCTCCCTTCCTTTAAGCATCCTTTTGCTTAATTCTCAGAATGCTTTTGTAGAGAAATAGAGAGAACCTCATTTTATACTAATATGGCAATCTCTCTCTTTCTCTTGGACTCTCATCTTGAATTAACAATCTAACCAAACTTTATATATGGTAGTGAGAAATTTTATTTGTGGATGTTAAAATTAAGAGATCAAACGTATGGAATGAAAGCGATTAATTAAGAGGATTAAAATTGCATAGTTGAACTACAAGATAGGTTAAGAGAAAAACAGACAAATTTGCTATCTGCTGAATTCCAAAATAGTGTAAATGTAATTAAACCATCACGTCCAATAAAATGTATTGTCTAGGATTTTGGAATAGAAACATATAGGCCCTATATGTATAAATACTCTCACTCTTATATTATAGGGTATAGTCTAAATATATATGATAATAATAATAATAAAATAAAAAGAACTTTGTTATATAATTATATTTTAAATAACATTTACCTATAGACTACGAGAGACGTTCCTCAGGCGCTTATTCTCAGGGCACCGACTCGAGATTTCGCCACACTTCACTTTGCTTAATTGCCACTAAGATAGTGGCTTTTGTTCTAATCCGTTACATAAATACTACTATATAAATATAGAAAAATAATTGTCTGTGTCTGTATACAGCCTTGGCCATAAGTATGAGGCACCCCTTAAAAGTTTGCATATCATATTTATTTCTTAAAATAAACTAAAATTTATTTTATAAATGTTAAATTAATTTAATAAAATGTTTATTAAACGCGTGATTATCTTATTTTAAAAGACGAAATACAATAGGTGTGTAAAATATAAAATTAACGTTATTTTGTCACTTTCTTTAAATAGCTTAAACGTCTTGATACATAGGTAAAAGTTTAAAAAAAGGTGTGGGATTGACTTATTTATTTAAAAAAATATCCTTTTGCTTGAAAATGCCAAAAAATTTCCAAAAAAAGTGTAAAAATACAAGTGATTCACGAACAAGGCAAGTCCCAAGTAGAAATTGTCAAAATAGTGGGATATTCACGAAATGCAGTACAATCTGCACTTAAACGATTTTCAGAGACTTGTTTTCATAAAAATAAATTAAGATATGGGTCGAAAGCGTGTCACCACCAAGCTCCAAGATAGAATACTTTGTGAGAGACTCGCTAAAAAATCGGAAAAAACGTCTTCTGACCTCGCTGCAGCCTTTTTGGAGTAAAATGAAATTTCAATTAGTGCTTGAACAGTAAGAAGACGACTAGGGGAAGCAGTCTTGAAAGGGTAGAAGGCCATAAAGAAGTCCTGGTTCACGGTAGCCAACAAGAAAAAATAGGGGAAAAAAGATAAATTAATATAAACTGTTTTTTTTTATAGACATTGCATAGATATGAAAAGTAACCATTATTTTTGTTTAAATGAATGTAATATCTTACTTCAAAGTTGGATTCATTGGATTAGACAACACGGGACCAGTTTTCTTCCGTCAAATGTTTATTATGTTTCATAGCCCATTCTAGACGCTTTTTTTGTCTTTTTCTTGGCTTTTTCTGGCCTTCTACCCTTTCAAGACTGCTTCCCCTAGTCGTCTTCTTACTGTTCAAGCACTAATTGAAATTTCATTTTACTCCAAAAAGGCTGCAGCGAGGTCAGAAGACGTTTTTTCCGATTTTTTAGCGAGTCTCTCACAAAGTATTCTATCTTGGAGCTTGGTGGTGACACGCTTTCGACCCATATCTTAATTTATTTTTATGAAAACAAGTCTCTGAAAATCGTTTAAGTGCAGATTGTACTGCATTTCGTGAATATCCCACTATTTTGACAATTTCTACTTGGGACTTGCCTTGTTCGTGAATCACTTGTATTTTTACACTTTTTTTTGGAAATTTTTTGGCATTTTCAAGCAAAAGGATATTTTTTTAAATAAATAAGTCAATCCCACACCTTTTTTTAAACTTTTACCTATGTATCAAGACGTTTAAGCTATTTAAAGAAAGTGACAAAATAACGTTAATTTTATATTTTACACACCTATTGTATTTCGTCTTTTAAAATAAGATAATCACGCGTTTAATAAACATTTTATTAAATTAATTTAACATTTATAAAATAAATTTTAGTTTATTTTAAGAAATAAATATGATATGCAAACTTTTTAGGGGTGCCTCATACTTATGGCCAAGGCTGTAGAATGATCTATAGACGTTTCGACAAATCTTTTATCTTCATCAAAAATCTAAGGCTATTGTATTCATTTAATATTTATCAAAAATCCCTTATAAATAGGCATCTAAATTATCAGATTTGTAGATACTTTGCATAACTACAAGGCGCTCTTGACTGGTGGCGCCACACGTGTTAACCGGGGAAAACTTCTTTCATACTGTATCTTTTTCAGTTCCCGGCACCCTTTATATATTATAATTTTTCCGTGGCGCCCCATGTCAAATCTTAGAGCAAACATTATGTTACTAATTTTTCTTCACTCCGAATTCAGATACGTACTGATATATCTATAGGCCTACCCCTCTTATATTTACAATTTTATTTTTAATAAATAATTACTAATAGCGAAAAATTAAAGGCGAATACTAATTTTTTGCAATATTTAAAAAATCTTCACGGAGCCCCAAGAGAAGTGCCCCCGGCGCACATTTTGGTACCCCTGCTGTATAGGGTTTTTATATATTATTTGTATAGGGTTCCCCGGTTATCTTTTAGGTCTTATCTCATTAGAGATAATTTATAATAAGGTAGAAGATAGTTTTCCACTTCTCCCTGTATTAATTATTCATATAATTAACACCCTTTTTTTTAAACACTCACACTTTTTTCTCATTCACACTCACATTCACACACACGCATACACAGTCTTTTCGGCAACTTAGGCCATTTAAGACTTTTACGATATCCGTTATAGAGATTATACACAGATACATAGATACATATTAGGGGTCCAGGCATTCTTATTTATGCCATTTGGTATCCAAATGACTTAAATAAAATCATCGGACTGCCTAAGATCCGAACCCGCGACTCTTGGTATACGAGGTTAGCCCGCTAAAGGTGGAATTCGAGCAACGCGACAGAGCGTCACTGACGCCACGACAGTGACGCGGCAGCATAGCGACAGTACATGTCATGTGTAAATAAATGAAAGGCTATTCGAGTGTTGCG
>JAKCPI010011423.1:0-14718 GCA_023213315.1 Euborellia annulipes
TTTGATTTTTCATTGATTTCTTTTTGGCAACGGAAATAAACCAACAGCGAGGGTTCCCCGCAGGCGAACCGGAGCCTAAAATTTTGATTAAGGGCCTAAATAAAATCCCTGAAATTTTATAAAATTTGATCAAATCTTTTGTTTAACATTTTGAATGAATAGCAACTCATCTATTTAGATTCTACCAACGTAACAAAAAATAAAAATCCTAAAATTTTATAAACATAAAAATAGGCCTTATAAATAATATATCAATGATAAATAAAAATTGAACCTATGGATTAAATCAAGAGTTTAATAAAAAAAATGTATTGAAAATATAATAAAAATGAAACTTCTTAGGGTTTTCTTTTTTCTTTTGAAAAATTTAAAAGTACATAGATTTTTTCTTTGTCTTCTTTTTTTCAATGTAGAAGAAAGAACTAAGAAAGGAGAAAGAAAGAGTAATTTAGTAAATGATACAAAATAAATGATTAGAATGAGAATGTAAATTAAAGTTTTTTGAAGATTTTATATTTGATATAAAATGTGGTTGATATTAGCATTATATAATGGTGGTGGTAATAGTTGGTGCAGGATGTAGGCTGAGCGTATGAATGATTAAAAGAGTGTGAAAATGTGAAAGATGAATTAGTAAAAGTTGTATTGTGAATAAAAGGAATTGAAGTCAAAGAAGAGATGTTAAGCCATAAAGGAAGACTTTAAGTCACAAAAGAAGACGTTAAGTCATAAAGGAAGACGTTAAGTCATAAAGGAAGACGTTAAGTCATAAAAGAAGACGTTAAGTCATAAAAAAACACGGGGGTCTGGGGGGCCAACCAGACCTAGCGCATGTTGTTTTCTATCCCGGAACTAGGAATTATTTAAAATTTGAAAGAAATCTTTACAGGGAATTTTGAGAAAATTGGAAAAAACTAAAAAAGTACACCAGTAAAGTACTAGTACCCGAATTTTCCCAAACATGAGACCTAACACAATTTCATTTTTGGGACCACAAATAGTGTATATTTAAAATTTGAAAAAATCGTTCGGCCTCGTTAGAGCCGTTTTCGAGAACTGATATGCATATATATAAACAAACAAGCAAGCAAACAAACAAACAAACGTACATTGCTCGTTTAATATAATAAGATATATAACAATTTTATTATTACTTTCTCGTACCCTATATATGAAATATATAGAGAGAGAAAGTATTGCGATCATGTCAAAAATTCGATGTCGAGATTTTGATGGATATACATGTTTTGAGGTCCCCTGAGTCCAAAAAGTGGGTCCCGCAAATTGGTCTGTGTGTGTGTGTGTGTGTGGACAGATTTTTAGCATGAAGGAGTTGAGCTACCGGATTGAAATTTTATATTTAACTTAAGTACATTTGAAGAATCTCAAAATAAGCTTTTGAACAAAATCGGCCAAAAAGTACTAGTACTTTACTGATGTACTTTTTCAGTTTTTTTCGATTTTCTCAAAATTCCCTCCAAGGATTTTTTTTAAAATTCATAAATGAACTATTTTTTAGATGCTCTTTAAAATGTATATTCTCATTTTGCCGTTGAAATCTTCTGAAGACCACTTTACTCTTGTTCTTCATAGGAAAGATAGAAATGGTTGCCATGGTAACGGAATTTAAATCTTTTTTCTTTTTATTAGATTAAAAATCAATTATTATTTAAATTCCCATTTTTTTAAAATTTTATTTCTGTCTTTAATTGTTCCGAGAAATCACATCTCTCTCTCTCTCACTTGCAAACATTATCGTCTGTCTCTCCGCCTTCTCTCATAGGCCTAATGTTAATTTCCTATAGGGATTTGTATGTTAATTTCGATTCAAAAGGGGGTCCCCTTTGGAGTTTTTTACGCATTTAAAATTTTTTTTTCCAATTCTTATGAAATTTTGTATTTATTTACGATTCTATATTGTGTATAAAATGTCCAAATATGAGATAAAAATTTTGAAAAATAACCATAGTTTATTTCAAGCAGTCAACATTTAAAATGCAAGTTTGAAACTAAGGTGCTATCGGAAACTAAATATATCTCCACACAAAAAATCTGGTGTGACCAGCACGGTGCACAACTTTCTCTTACCGAAGGGTAAAAGAAAGTTGTGTGCTGTGCGCCAGTCACACCAGATTTTTTTTCATTTGAGAGATTTAATTTTATTTACTAAAATTAATTGACTAATCTTTCTCATAAGATGCGCTAAAACCCAATGGGTAAAATTCTTGATTTTTATGAATTTTGGGCCTCCCCAAATGGGGATTTAAGTATTTTCCTCTCCACGACGTGTCTTCTATAAAGAGTGCAAAATTTGATTTCGAATTTATTTAATTCCACTCTCAATTGGAGAAAAATGCTCGTGTCACCAAAACCCTATTTTCGCGTGGCGAGGCTCACAAAATTCATGAATTTTCCTCTCGCAAAGCTCTGGGTTTGTATCTTTCAACAATAAAATCTCTCAAACTAAAAATAATGAAAATTGATAGAAATTTATTTTTTAACAATTTCAATTGAGCTTATATAAAAATGATTCTTTTGAAAACTGATTTAATGGACTATCTGGGATATATAAGAATTATAAATCAATAAGGATACACAATTATTACTCCTGAAGAAGAGAACGTTTTGATTTAACTAATAGTGCAACTGTGAATTATTGCTTAATTCTAATAGTGCAATTGTTTTGTTTTGCTCAAATGATTGCAATTGACCAACCAGCTGTTGTATAGGTGGCAGGCCGAGCGAGTTGCTTGTCACTATCAGTGAGGTATTTATCAAAGGAGGTGTCAATCAAATCCCAGACAGCTAGAGATCCGTCAGAATAGCCTGCCACGACCACGTGACTACTCTGCCCCAGGTCAACGCATAGCGTCGTTATTTTCCGCCCTTCCGATGTTAAGACACTTTTTGGCTTTTTAAAACATGTAATATCTAAGAGATTCCATTCCGCTATTAAATCAGATTCATTATTATTAGGTGACGAATGCTAAAATTAAAAACAAATAAACATATGCATGCATGTTAGAACAAGTGAGCATAGAAGGGAAAAATAATTTTGGATTAAATTGTTGGAATTGAATTGGATGCAAGACATATTCGATCACACATAAAATTTGGACCTTTTAGAAGTGGAGAAAAAATTCTACCTTAAGATTCTCGACGATTTAGACCTCCCTGGGTTTTCTATGTGGTCACGATTACTTAAAAACTTTCAATCAGCGAGATCGATGAAATTTGCTATGTATTTCTTAAACTAAAATTGTCCTTAAATATTATTTTAAGGGAGCACATTAATCAGTGACGGCGCTAGCTTATTCTCAGCGGGGGGGGGCAGGAGTGGGGCAACCTTACCAACAGGGGGGGGCAGTCAAATCTATAGGCTATATCAAACGGGAAACAAAAAAATCTGGTGTGACTGGACGCATCAGATTCAGATTTTTTGTCTACATATAGTTTTCGACACTAAGGTACATTAGAATTGAAGATGAGAAATTTACAAAAATGGGAAAATAATATTCTGTTACCATGACCACCATTTCTACTCTTTCCTATGAAGTACAAGAGTAAAGTGTGTTTCAAAAGATTTCAAGGGCAAAATGAGAGTATAGATTTTTAAATAATCTAAAAATGTTACACCAACCAGCACTGAAATGTCTTGAAACCTAACCGAATGTCGTGCAAGGAAATATTTACAGTTTTGGTTGGCATTATCCCTCACTTATCACTTGAAAATTTTGAAGAGGTTCCATTAATTGAGCAAAGGTCTGTACTAGTTGTACAATTTGTTTCTCAGCCTGAAATTACCATTAGAGTGATCTGAAAGTAGCAAACAAACAAGCTTCCCATTGGTAAAAATTATTTAGAATATGTGAGGTTTCACTAAGTTGTAAATATCTGAAGGTCCAGGAATTTTTGTGAAAGAGATTGGCTTTGCATTGGTTACTGAGGCGCGAAATTTTCTCAAAATCAGTATCAATTTCTTCTGAATCACTTGCGATCACTTGAGCTTGATTCATAAGCTTGTGGATTTCCACCTGTACTTGAAGAACTATTTTGTATAAAATATATACAAAGTTTGTTATATTGTGGCTCAATGAAGTTATTGGATATTTTTCTTTTCGATGACATTTTAATGGGCCCAAAGAAAGATATTTACTTGACAAAAATTTAAGGGTAACTAAATTTATTTATTAAAATAAGAATAAAAAAATAATCTTTCTTTTTTACTTGGTAATAAAAAAGCTCAAAGCTTAAATTAAATTTTTGTAAGGAAAAGGGAATAAAAATTTTAGAAATTTTTTTTTTTTTTGTTTTCATCCTGATTGAGGGGACATCCAGGGGGGGCAGAGGTCCTAGCCGGGGGGCGCATGCCCCCTAGCCCCCCGTAGCGCCGGCACTGACATTAATATTCTCTATATCTCTAAAACTAGAGCCGATGGCATTTTTGAAATGAACGCTACCCAAATTCCCAGGAATAGCTTTACATTTCAATGCATCAGTATTATTTTAAAATAAAGCTTGCCTGCATCTTCTTTTTTTCTCCAAAAATATAGCCTATTTCTTTTTATTTGTTAACTACTTTTATTTAACCGACGCATTTTCTCAAACGAGAATATAGACAGGGGTGATCCATTTAAATTCGGACAAAATTCAATTTGAAATTTCCGCTATATTAAAAGTCAGACTGTGTTGCCACCTCGCACTAAATTAATTAGATACGTGAATCGGACATCTATAATCTCAAAATGGCAGGAATATAGCCGAAGAGCGGCGATCATTGAAGGCCCTTGTGCCGTACGATGCTGCCCAGAGAGGAGTCTGAAAACGGTCCGGACCCGCTCAAACAATAATTTGATTCAGAACTGGCTCTCAGATAAGGTCAACATATTCTGGTCCAAGGACTTTTTGGCAGTGAACTTGATTTCAGTTTTTGCTTGGGGGGGGAGGGGGGCAAAAAATTGTTTTTACTTCCTGTGAGACTTTTAATTTATATACCATACATATAAATATATATACCTCTATATATTTATCTATATTTATTTATAAAGAAAGAGTGTGAGTTTAGGGCTAAGCTCAGAATTTACTATTTTTTCCAAAGCCTTGGGGGGGGGGGGCAACTCCCCCTCTCCCCCCCCCCCCCCTCAAATGACGTCCCTGACTTTTGGCCTCCAAATAGTCCTGATATGAACATTCCCGCTTAAATAGAAATGCCTGACCCCACAATAGATATATTCTCTACAACGGTTATCGTCAAAGTCTTATATGGCCTAAGTTGCCGAAAAGACTGTATGAATGTGTGTGTGAGTGTGAGTGTGAATGAGAAAATTCACATATGAACATTCCCAACTACTACGTGTGGGGCGTAGTTGGGAGAATTACCAACAAATCGGGGGGGCCTCCAAGCTGCTATAAATGCAGCATTTGCGATGATGGACCGGGGGCTCAATTAAAAAGTTCCAGGATTGAACCAAGGGGGGCTACATCGAGTGAGATAACTTAGGAAGGATCGCTTAAGTTAGATATTAAAGCATTTATTTATATTTTTAATATTAACTCTAATAAATATGACTTTTATACCAAAATGTTCGGATTTAAGTGGATCACCCTCTATATACCGATATACTATTTACTTACTTAGGCATTTAAATAATTTCTCCCTAAAACGTACTGAATATGCTTTCCATTTAACTACACCATGTCACGAAGAACATTAATTCTTAATTCTAATTCAACTAACAAAATTAATTCTCAGTATTTACCATCGATATCAAAATATTTGGCCGCAACGGTGAAAATCGAATGAGTTCACATCGACGTCCAATTAAAATCCCTTCTTTATTCTCTTCATTTATTGGTGCATTAAGCCTTAGATATCCTTCAGAAAATGTTAATATTGAATTTGAATGTAACCTTTCGATACTAGATGAGTTCTCTTCCAAAAGTGTCAAAATCACCTTTAGTAGCAAAAAAAAAAAAATACAAAAATAGATAAATATATAATTAAATTTAAAATTGATTAAAAACTCATTCATTACTTGTTCTGTATTGAGTAAAAATTTTCTTAATCTAGTATAGTCTAGAGGTTGCGAATTGAAATCGATTTCTTCTGATGATAAATCGCCACCAACACCGAGATGATGCTGTAAGGAATGAATAAATCATTAGGAATTAATTTGTTTAAGGAAAGGGGGATAAAAAATATAGAGTGAGGGACCCATTGCCAAAACAAAGTTAAGTGGACAATTTTAAGACCATCTCCCCCCCCCCCCCGTCATACCATAATATGACCGCCACTAAATATTGTTTCTGCATTACTGCATTTTTACTTTCTCTTAACTCTATATATAGAGAGAAAGTATTGGATTCATGTCAAAAATTCGATGTTGAGATTTTGAGGTCTGTTTGCGCAACCACCCCTATATTAACTACACACCACTGGTAACACCACACACCCACCTAGAGCAAGTTGTAAAAATGTAAACAAAGAGAAACGTAAACTAACATGTGTAAATTAATTTCTCAAACGACATCGAAAAAAATTAATACAGACAGAGGCAAGCAACTCATACTGAAAATTTAAATTTTTGGCAAATTCACCCCGGAGAAGTAAACACCAACCAACCTGTAAAGAAAACGATAATATCCTTGATGCCCAGAGTTCAAGGACGAACTCTAAATTAAAAGGGAGAGTGATGTTATGGGGAGCGAGACCAAAGGTCAAAAATCCCGAAAGAGTTAGCCTGAGCAAAATTGTTTAATTTAGAAATTATATTTTTGGTCTATTCAGCTAAATTAAATAAAGTAAAATTGCAAATTTATACATTCGAATGGAAAACACGTCCGATCTAACTCTTTCGCTGAGGCATGGATTTTGGTCTGCATACGAATCGACGACCCGACCCCGGGCCGTTTACCCATAAACCTGAAGCTCGTCACTCGTAACTCTGGGACCCGTCATTGTACACTTTCGAATAAAACCCAAATTAATACAAACAGTCTCTTTTTGAATACCCAAAACTCCCTCCCTCACCAACGGCCATCTACAGCGACTACAACGGGCATCCCGGAGCACAGCAGCAACGGACAGCACAACAGGTCCCCTGAATCCAAAAAAGTGATTTTCGCGGCATGGTCTGTCTGTGTGTGCAAATTTAAAGCATGAAGGAATTGAGCTAGGAGGTTGAAATTTTATATTTAAGTTAGGCACCCCCTAGAGCGTGAAAATAAGCTTTTAATCAAAATCGATCAAAAAGTACTAGACTTTACTGATGTACTTTTTCAGTTTCTCAAAATTCGCTCCAACCAATATTTGTTCAATTGTTTTGAAATTTTGCACACATAGACTAGGGCAGTGGTTTCAAAACTTTGTTACAACGCCTCCCTTAAAAATATTTAATCGTATGACGCCCCCCCCCCCCCCACATTTAATAAAAAAATACAAAAACAAAAATTTTTAATACTAAAAAATATAAATTTATATATAAATATTTTTTTTATTTATTCATATTTATTATTTTAATTAAAAACTCCGTCCCAGAATCTTCAAAATTTTATTATTTTATTTATAAAACTAACAATTTGCTCAGGGGCCCACAACTTGTGGGCACGTGGATGGCGACCACGAGCTGCCCGAGCTGGGACAGGCAGTCCTTCAGTTCTTTAAATGTCTGCCCCTTCCTTCCTCTTTTCAACAGGCGTCAGACCGTGCGACGGGCCGGCCTGTCCTATTTCTTCCGGTCATAAAAACGTATCTCTTCTTCTTCTTCCGCCGACCCCGCACCGCAGGATTAATAATGGCGAGGACAGAAGAAGAAGAAGATTTATAAAACTAGCAATAATTTGGAAAATTGATCTTGATGGCCAATATTCGCTCCTCCCCTTAGACTAGTCCGCGCCTCCCTAGGGAGAACTGAAAAGCTTTTCGCAAGCATCGGACCATTGTGGGGGGCTCTAGGGAAGGGGACAATATTTTTTTCTTGAATAGTGGGTGGGCAAAGTTGTGCGCTCTGCTTAGTCCGACCCCTTTTTTTTTCAAACCACTTTTTTTTCGGAGACGTAAATCTATTCTGCCTTGCATTCATCGTGACAAAGTAGAGAAAATTGCCAAATTAAGCTGGTCTGAAAGGATTAAATAATGCAGCATCGAAATTTACAGCTGAAGAGTTGGATTTATCGATAAATTCGAGAGTCGGCTATATAAAAAAACCTAGCGTGGCAAGCACCGAACACGGGGGGGGGGGGGGGGGGGGGGGGGGGGTCTGGGGGGAAAATTGGGGGGGGGTGGGGTGGTCGTGGTTTTGTGGGATGTGTTGCCGATGAGTCAGGGAAATCCCCCTCTTGTGTGCACACCATATTTTATTAAAATAATACTCACCAAAGATAGTCCAGTATTCAAGTCTGAATGTTCCTCAAGCGAAGTCCTATAAGCAACCGGGAATTGGGTCCATTTATCACGGGTTTGCCAATTCTCTGTTTGTGTTTCTGCTTCGGCACCTGCTGTTTGAGTTTGAGCTGAACAAACGGCTAATTGTCCAAATATTTTCATAAAATCATCATAATCCATAGGTGGTTGATTAAAAAGATCAAAAAAAATCTGATTAAGTTCTATGATTTTAAATAATTCTTGACCACGGCGATGAGCCTTAAAAGAAATAACCATCAAGTGATGAAAAGGGGAATGTAAAAAAAAAGAATTCTTTTTTTTTTTTTTTTTGAAACTTTATTTACCCATCAAATTTATTTGAAATCATTACAATAATAATCGCAGAACAGTTTTTTTTGTGGACTTTATAACTTTAACAATGAGTAAAAGGAGAGCAAAATAGGAATTGTCGTTCAACTTTGCACAAATTAGGGCTGACTGGGAAAAGTTCACTGTTGACGTTTTTATTTGACATGTGTGGTGTGAGTATCAACAATGAACTTTATTCTATCAGCCTCGTTCGATAGGTAATCAAAGTGGAAAATATATTTGCTTAATTTAATATACAGTGAGTGATACAAAAAGTGCTCAATACAAGTGTAAATTTCCAACTTTGTTCATCATCTATTTATCATAATAGAAACTTTCTCTAATTTTTTATTTTTTAAAAAATTGTTGCATTCAATTCAATTTCGAATGCTCAAGTCCAAGTGTACCATTTCTCAATCTAAAGGCTCATTTTTTTTATTTTTAATTAAATATTCAATTGTAGGCAGCCAAGACAAGAAATAAAACGCAAATTTAATTTCAGTGTGCTCGTCGACATTTCGCCCCCCCTTCCTCAGGAATAAATTTGAACAATTGTCATTTGTTGAGATATTTTTAACATTTAGATTACAATATATAAGATAGCAGATATATTTTAATTCGATAAATGATGTTGTTAAAGCAATTCTCTGTATTCTAATCGAATTGTAATCTATACCTCGATAATTGACATCTGCTCAGTCCTGAGGAAGGGGGCGATTAGCACTCGAAACGTCGACGAGCACACTGAAATAAAATTGCGTTTTATTTCTCGTCCTTGTTTGCCATAGATTTCACCATGGGAAAAGATCAAATAAAAATGTATAAAAGAGGCAGGTTCGATATATCTGTGCGCTCACCTCCCTAGTACAGTCGGAGGCACAAGTAGTGACTGATGTGTTCGAGAGTGGAACCTTAAGCTTAGACAAACAAAACAAAATGTAGACGGATTTATCTTTATTCTAAACAGAGTTTGTCACTCCAGTTATTAATTAGGTAGGTACCCGGGGGGGGGGGGGGTAAAGGGGTAATTACCCCCCCTGAGATTGGAGAAAAAAATTTTCTTTTATTTTTAATATAAAATATTTAAAAATTATATTTGTATATATATATTTTTATTTTCTCTTACTTATATATGTAATACTGCGAGCGTGTCAAAAATTCGATGCCGAGGATGTTGATGAAAACACTCGTTTTGAGGGTACCTCATTCCAAAAAAGTGGGTTCCTCCAATCTATTGGAGTGTGTGTTCAAATCTATTTTGACACAAAAAATCTTGTAAACAAGTATAGAATACAACTTTAAATTACCGAAAGAAAGAGAAAGTTGTGTGCTGTGCGATCAGTCACAGCAGGTTTTTTTTTTATTATAAGTAGAGAGCGGAGAAAAAGTCTTTCGACTTTTGTCAGTTTTGAGACTCTTGATGGTTTTATTTGATATCTCCACCGATCTCTTAAAAATAAATGTTTTTTGAGATTTTGAAATAGATTGATTTTCCCCTCAGTTTTTAATGTTTTGAATTTTGAAAAAATTGTTTCATGAATATTTTTTTTTTCTTTGCTTTTCTTTTATTATTTGTTTATTTTGTAAAATATTTTTGGTTTTATTGAAATGTATAAATGATGTGGTGCCCGCCTAATAATATAAAAAAAGGGGTAATAATAATATTTTAATTAATAATTATATTTCATATTTTGTTTAATATAAAGACGAATGAGTCACCGCACAAGTGCGAGCGAGGTCAAGGATCGGATAACTGCTGACGCTAGGGCTAAACGGAAAGAGAATAACAACTCAGGTTGCAATCTCGCAACTAAAAACAACACCTGCAAATATGCAGATTCCAAAGAAAGTAAATGACCGCATATCGCTGACGGTGTGTCTAAATCTTAAATAAATAACAAACTCAAATTACTGCAAATCCAGCAGGAGAAATAAATATCTGATATCCTTCCCATGAGGAAGAATAGCAAAATGGGCAGTAATATAAAGACGATCGCTGACTTTGCTAGCACGTGTAAGAAAAACAATATAGGATGACGCGGATTCAAGCTATAAAAGCTGAGGTCGCCTCGTCCTCTTCAGTTAGTCCTATAGAAAGACGCCTGACACATAACATCAGTGTCAGAGCAGTTAGTCTCTAGTTTGACTCTGTACACACGACATCTGTGTTAATTGTACTATAACCAATAAAACTTGTCTAAATTCAACAACCTAGTTTCATTTATAAGAAGAAAAGGGTCTCTAGCAACCCAAGGAACGCTAGGTGGTGGCAGCAGGTACTACGCAAAAGGAAAACATCCGTAGTGCACCCAACAATGATTTCGAATCAGGTACTTTATTTCTTAACCAATTTTTAAGTTGGTATTTTGGAGTGGCCTTAAAGCCCGCCTCCAAAAATAGGCGACCGCGGTCCCCATTCGAGTCGAAAGCCTCTGTGCCAGTGTGCCTTGCTTACAATCTTTCGATCAAAAGCTCCAGTGTTCTACGTCAAAAAAATTGCTAGATTATTCAAATTTATCTAAATATTTGAATATTAAAAATGGAACCAGTCTTTACTGCGAGGCGTGTGACATTACAGTAAGAATGTTTTATCTATAAGCTATTATATACGGTCAGAGATGCTCTTTTATTC
The DNA here is from genome assembly GCA_023213315.1 of Euborellia annulipes. NCBI lineage: Eukaryota > Metazoa > Arthropoda > Insecta > Dermaptera > Anisolabididae > Euborellia > Euborellia annulipes. The sequence continues at coordinate 11,364 of JAKCPI010011423.1, forward strand.
TAAAATTGAAAAATAATAAGTCTTTTGTAATTTTGTTAAATTTATAGCAGGAAGTGTATGAGGAGAATTAGGACTATCGACCACTAGGTTATAAAAGACAATAACAGAAAATAAAGATTCATTTAAAAATGTTTTATAGTTAAGGGATATTGTAAAATTATCTTAGGAAAAATAAAAAAAATTTCCTATGGGTTATAATACTAGGGGAAAAAAAAAATATATATATTTTTATTTCGCCTCTCTTCTTTCATTTGTTAAGATGTCACCTAAAAGAAAACAAGTCACACTCGATAGATTTTTCTCTATAAGAGAGAAGAAAGATAAAGTTAATAAAGAATTAATAGACACAGTTCAACACTTTGTGTCTCTCAAATTCTCCAGAAGAAGAAAAAGAACCTTGTGATCAAGAAGACGGTCCAGCTAAAAAACCTCAAAATCCGACTATCTAATATGTCTAAAAGCGATAAAATTTTAAATTATTTTCAAAAAAATCTGAACTCTTTAGATATAAATACTTTAGAAAATATTTCGGCCCGTTCTGAAGATGCTTTTGTGGCGCTCATATCGCGCGCCACACAGCCTCGCCTTACAGCGCGGCCGCTAGGGCGACGCCGCTCCCGGAAGCATGTGGTCCGACTCAAAACCACGCTAACCGCTTGGCGTCACTTCGTTCCCGGCTTCGACTCGACACACGTGTGCCTCAAGCCCGACGCCACATCGCCCTCGCTTCCGGCCTATTTCCTTTCAACTGTATATCTTTATATATAAATATCTTCGTGTAAATAAAACCCCTGTAAATAAACCTACTTTTATTTAACCTTTTCCTATACCCACACTGGTGACCCCGGTCACAGCCAGGACGGACAAGACCGTCACGCTCCTCATGCGCGGAGAAAACGTCACCGTCTCGTTAGACAGGGTGAAGCCTGCGTTCCTGCTCGCCGACGCCGACGATCCAGCCAGCACAGCCACACCGGGACCCAGCGGGACGAACCCCGTACCTGCCTCGCCGACTATACCGAGTGAGGCGACACCCGCACCCGCCGTGCCGTCCACGACGAGGGGAACGGCCCCCGCACTGGACGCGCCGACTACGACCCGCGCGGGTCGACACGTTCACCTTCCGACCAGGCTCAGGGACTTCACCACATGATCCCACTCTTCGAGAGAAAAGGGGGGGGGGGTGTGGCGCTCATATCGCGCGCCACACAGCCTCGCCTTACAGCGCGGCCGCTAGGGCGACGCCGCTCCCGGAAGCATGTGGTCCGACTCAAAACCACGCTAACCGCTTGGCGTCACTTCGTTCCCGGCTTCGACTCGACACACGTGTGCCTCAAGCCCGACGCCACATCGCCCTCGCTTCCGGCCTATTTCCTTTCAACTGTATATATATATATATATATAAATATCTTCGCATAAATATCTTCGTGTAAATAAAACCCCTGTAAATAAACCTACTTTTATTTAATCTTTTCCTATACCCACACTTTCAAAGAAATTTGCAAAGATATTGGTTTAAAAAACGATCGAAAAAATAGAGAAAACATTAAAATGACATGGAAACGTAAAAAAAATTTTTTATTTTCTTCTTGGCTGAATGTGACTATTAATCATTATAGGTCTTCGGACCTTATGCACCCATTCCAAAGAAAAAAAGGTTAAAGAATTCAAGAAAATAGGCAGACATACTTGCTATGAGGCCTCAAAGAGAGTCCTCAATCTATATCTTAATGACGAGATTGCAATACCATTTAGTTGGTTGGGAAGAAGGGAGAAGCTGCCCTTTTCGGACACGAAGGTTGCTAAAGCTATTATTAGTAAGTTTATATATTTACCAAAAATATATTTTGTGTAGTTTGTTTATAATAATTATAATATTATTATATTTGATCTTTCAGAGGCCTATGATGGCAACTATACACAGAGAGAGATTATTGTTTTTTTCACGAAAACAATACCGAAGTGTATTGAAGAAGTTTTTGAGTTAGTAAACGGACTCTTTTCACGAGAAAGATGTCAGGCAATGCGAGACAACGAAGAGCGAGAGAAAGAATGAGGACCTTTAATGACCGGAAGACCAGTCAGGCGGGTCAGCCCAATTACCAAGGGCGTCAAGATTCTTGGTATCAAGAGTCAACACATGAAGAGCCTTTTAGACCAAGGCCAAATAGAGGAGGAAGAGGAAGGGGAACTGGAAATCCAGGGTGCCGGATTTGGAAAGCCAGTCCAGGAGAAGTGGACCACTGGAAACCCAGCAGGATCCAAGACTTATCAGCCGAAAATGCCACCGAACGATGAGAATATTTACAATTTCGAAGACATGGCCATGATGATTCCCGATAATACCACCAGTTTAGTAAACGCAGATCATACCGGGGTTTCAGACACTTGTGGAGGAATGCTACAGTACTATTAGATCTGTTAATTCTAGAGTAGATAGAGAGCTTCCCCTCAGTGTGTTTTTTTTTTTTTATATTTTTTATTTTTAGTTATTCTAAAAGAAAACTACCTGAAAATAACAATCGATCGATTAGACAATATGGCCATCTATTATTCTGTGAATAAAAAAACAGCGAAAAAGATCAAACAACTGATACAATTGGGTATAGAGATCAATCAAGTCAATGTGGGACCCAAACGAGTCAACCGCAATATAAAACGAAAAACTATATTATTAGTTCTAATCTCCAAAGATTGTAATAATACAGAAATAATCAATAGAGCCACCGAGAGGTGTATACAAAAAGGCATTCCTTGCATTTATCTTGATTCTATATTGAAAACTCAAGAATCTAACAAGGATCTTATGATGATCTCATTTTTTGAACAACCTAATAGCGTAGATAATAGACTTCACGAAATAATTCAACAAATAACAAAGTGGGTAAAAATAACAAATAAAAATCGGCGCGGGCACCCCTAACGTGGCACATGTCAAGACGATCAGGTGCAAGGCGCTTCGACAACAAAGGCCACACACGCCACAAAAATCCCCTTTAGTCCAAGATCGAGAACCAAAGACAATAACAAGATGACGCGATGACTGAAGTTTTTTGGACATTCATCATAGATATGGCTTATAAAGATGGAATCCAAAATGAAATTTCAGGCTATGACGTCAGAGCCTTAATTGATGCTGACAATATCTTGATTCCATCAGAAATTTCAGATTTACTTAAAGACGCTGGGGAGATTTTAGAGATTCCATATCACTAAAGTGGAAGATAAACTTGAGTGAAGAAAGTACACCACAGGAAACGAGAGCAGTTGAAGGGAATATTGTACCTGGAGGAGATTTCAGAATACCGGAGGCAGCAAATCATAATGCTTACGAAGCATATCCAGCGCCAATTGT
>JAKCPI010011424.1:0-17082 GCA_023213315.1 Euborellia annulipes
AAGATTGATATTTCTCTAAAAAGATTTTATACTGTATATTAGATGGTGCCGAAAAAAAAAAGAAAAAATTTTGGGAACAAATTTTGAAGTTATATAGCTATTTATTTATAATATTTATTAAAATACAAAATGTATCACATACCTCTATTAGCTAATGATTTATCAAATAATTCCAATTATTTTTTAAAACTTTTGTTGACTAAAGCTCTTGTTTTAGTGCATGCGTAATAAGAAAAAATAATAGAATTTGTTGGAAACATTCACAGTTCAATAAATAATTCCCTAGGAAAATGAAGTTTAGTCAAAGAATAAACATGCATTGTTTCGTCATTAATCAATTTCTACATTCTTCAAAGAATATTAAATTTCTTTTCGAAGAGTTAATTTTATTTATTCCATTTTTCTAAATTTTATCTATTATCAACAAATATTATATGCAATAATTTGAAAGAAATATGATATCAATGAATTTATATGTCGTAAGGTAATTATAAAAAGAATACAATAATTTAAATATATAAAGATAGTTGTCATTTTTAGAATATTAAAGAAATGCCTAAGATGCAGGGGCGTACCGAGCCAGTTGGGGGCCTGGGGCGTCACTTGAAGAGGGAGCTTATATACTTTTTCTATCTTAAATTTTTTCGGGAGGGGGGAGGCGTACACATTTTTAAATATCTCCCTTCTCCATACACAAAAATATTTTTAAAATACCGTATATCCCTCAACTCTGAGAGCCCCTGGCCCTCTCACAATCAAATTTTCAAAAAACATTTTTTATCTAAATTTTTCCGTTTTTACCTGAGCCCTCAGGGCCCCGTGTCCTCTCAAAGACAAATATTTGGGGGCCCTATGGCTCGGGGTCTGGGGCGGGCTCCCCCCCCCCCCGGTAAGCCTCTGCTAAGATGCCGAAAAGACTAAACAAATACTCTTTGAAATATATATTTAATTAAATTTAATTTCTAGAAATGATTTTATGCATTAAAACATGAGTTTGGTCAATGAATAATAAAAACAATTAGGTTAGAATTGTACATTTTTATTCTATATAGAATAAGAAGAAAATCAATCAAAACGTAAAAACAAAATATATTTTTTAATTAAAATTTAGTCGGATAAAATCAATGTTTCTAGCAACGATTCCCATCACTACTGTTGTGTAGAATCATAAAAAAAAAAATAATAGAAAATGTTCAGGAACCAAAAAAAAAAAAAAAAAAAAAATGGACAATCAGCCGAGCTTGAAGCTACAGTGCCAAAACAAAATCTAAGTCCCTTTTAAAACAAACACATTCAATAAATATGTATTTAGAAAATAAAAGAAATTTTAGTCAAATTCGAAAACACGTTTAGAATGTGATAAATAAATAAATATCTCTTAAATGTTCTAAATTGTCATGTAGCGAGAAAAAAAAAATTAGTAAATTATTAAGGTTAAAATACCGTATATTTCTATAAATATAATAATCATTATATTTTCTAATGAAAAAAAAAAAGAAAAAAATTAATATTTTCACAAACGAAAACATTACAAAGAAAAAGAGAGTTAAAAATAAAGAAATGAGGTGATATTTTATTGTTTCATACTTGTACAGTATTTTCATAAGAGAAGTAAAAAAAATTTGCAAATGCTCATCCATCATATAGATTTCACGTACTGTATATTAACTAGAAAGAAATAATAACGAGATAAAAATCATTTATTTAGAAACTTATAGTTAAGGTGGCATAACTGGGTAAGCTTGACAAGCATGCATCCCTGGCCATTCGAGCTTGATCAATCTTTTATTTTGCTTGTACAAGCAAATCAATCTTCAAACTAAATGCTTGTACAATCAAATGTTTATACGTACTACAGATTGCACATGCATTTTTGTCAAGTTTGCAGTTGTGTTTGTTTGTTGCCACCTTATTTTAGGAGAGTATTCCCTCGTTCATTTTATTTTCTGGTTAATATATAAATAAAACGGAGAAAGCATCGCTCAGAAATTTTTTAGAACATAATAGCGTGTAAGATTCAACAGTAGAATAAACACCATCACTAATATTCATAGAGCAGGGATGAATATTTGTACAATATTTTGATCTTGTTATAAATGTAAAATTACAAAAAAAGTTACATGATTTGATATGTTTTATTATTATTATTAAAAAAATTTAAATGTTATATATCAATGCTTAACATTTGGTCGTTGTTGTTGTTGTTGTTGTTGTATATAGAAATTGCAAATGTCATTCACTCACCTTTGCTCTTATCTAATTATCAAAATTGGATCTCCATTTTGCTAATGTTTTGTCCGAGTTCTTCGGTGATCACTCGGCAACACATTTGCATCTCTGCATTTATTTATTTATGATTTTTTTTAAACAAACTTGTCCATCAATTTTTGTTTTGTTACAATGAATATTTTAATGTTTTTATATATATAGTCTACATCTCTTGAATTCTGAGTTAATTTATTGTATTCTTAGAATTTGAATTTCTTTGTCCTCAATTTTGTTAATTTTTATTCTTTTTATAAATTCTACATAATTTTCTTTTTTAACATTTTTACATGAATGAAATCAAAAGTTTAGTCACCTATCGTTATTTTTTTTACATGATCTCGGTTTTATTTAAGATAGAGCCCTGCCCCTTGCAAGTTGGCAACCGGAGTGGTCTCAACTGATAATTTGTTGCCAGAGAAAGCAAATTAATTGGCAATATTTATTTATCTTTTTTCATAGAAGCAAAAAGAATAATTTGTATTATGCGTCAAAGAATCTTAAAATTAATCGAGAATGCCGTGACAACAATCCATCAAATTGACGACTCATTCAAAGGGTAAATAAAATTTTTTGTTTTACTAAATTTAATTATTTACGGAGTTCAAATATTCAATTAAATTTCTCCTATAAATTAATTGAAGAGCAAAAGGATAAAATATTTGTGAATAAGAATACAAATTGTATTAAAGATTTATAAATGTCTTGTGTTAAAACATGTTAACTAAATAAAGATAATTTGATTGAATTGATTTGTTAATTGCCCCATGTCGTTGATTAAAAGAGATTTATAAATTTTAAAAATTTTGCAGATTCTTTTTTGAAATCTTTTGATGATTGATAAATAAAATCCTTTTTCAATTGATGCAAATGAATCTCGCCAGAAGACGTTGCCAAAGCCTGAAAAAAAAAAAAAGAATTAAGCAATTTATTAAAAAATGCAAAATTGGTCAAAATGGCCTCAAAAAATAAATTTCAACTCTTGAAATATGAATGGAACATAGAAGAAACAGCATAGCTCGATTTCGAATGGATTGACCAAGTAGAGCACATGCAATTTTAGAGAATCGAGAGGCTGGAGGTCCCAGGGACCACCACAAATTAACAAATCCGAACCAAGGTATTTATTGAATATTAATAATATCTTCTTATTCAAATGGATTAATAGAACTCAAAAACTACTGTATTTAAAAAAAAAAATTGTTATATTATTTGTAACATGAAAAAAATATGTTAATATTTCTGAGTACTTACAAGCGTGGGAGGTTTCTTTCGATTATGAAGATCAGCTGAGAGTTGCATATCTAAAATTTCAATTTCACTGGAATCTACCGAGATTGGTAAAAAATCGCTCATCTCCATATTCCATGTATGAATCCTTAAAAAAAAAAGAAAATTATTTTTTACTTTCTCTTAACCTACTATATACAGAATGTCGCGGATAATTTTATTTACTCTCAAATCCCATTTGTTAAATAATATACATTACCTGGATTGAGCGTCGAGCACATAAAAGATCAAAGGTCTCGATTGCGACCATTGGATTGATCGAATAGGCGCTGTCTGAGTTTCGCCAATTGCTGAGAATATAACCAAAGGTTCTGATTTCATTCGAGAATAAAGCCTTACAACGCCATCGGATGTGCCGACCTTAAAAAGAAAAAATAATTGAATTTTATCTTCATCTTCTTTTTTTTGGAGACCAGCAGGCAGGCAGAACATACCAAAAAATAAGGCTGTTTATATGGAGAAGGCTCAATACAGGTGACAGAGCCGTAGCCATCTAAAAAGAATTAAATATTAATTTATTTTTTGTTGTTAGCCTGGGGCCGAGGGGGCAAGCGCCCCCCCCCCTCCTCGCCCCCACCTGGATACGCTACTAAATATATATCGACACAAAAAATCTGGCGTGACAAGCACAGAACACAACTGAAGATACCTTCATACCAGATTTGCTTACTTTTGATCTCATAATACCTGTTTGTGGAAGATAAACTTTAGGTTTCGCCTGATCCCCTTCGTATCGCATCAAATGGCTGAGATGTCCAGACAAAGAGCCTAAATAGAGATGGTTGGAGTCATTGGCATCCACATTGAGACAATTGGCATAGAGCGTAGGCGCTTTCTGAAGGATTTGACTGCACACAAGACGTAGAGATCCCCAAGGGGCAAGTCCGAAATCTCGGCTCAACGTCTCTTCAGTAGCTCCAACCAAAGTCCAAATGGACACGCGACCACTCTCTTCCAGCACGACAATCTAAGAAGAATTCCAGAATTGATAGCCAGTCGTGACATGTCACAATAAAGAAACACTTCACTCACTTGTGCTGGCCCTCGGCTACTTTTCTCATTTAAATCTTCCTTCTCCCATTTATCATCATCATTAGATGGCTCTATGTTTATTGCTTGAATTGCAACTATTGCACTCTCTAATGAAGACTTTTTCAGTGCTGAAGCTATTAAGAGAGAAAAATCATGTAAAAAGATCTTTTTAATTCTGGTGCCGCGCTTTAAAGAAAAAATTTATTATTATTTTTATTTGAAATTCCTACCGGGATTCCGAGGCGTTTTCGTGCACGAAGACACACACCTCAAACCCAACCGGCCTCTGGTCTGAAATTACATTATTTCCTATCTCTAACTCCTCCTCATATGTTTATTTCTAGCTAGTGAACTAATGCTTATTTCTGGTTCACCCGGTTACTTTTATTCAACCTTCTTTACGTCCATTCCACAGGACGGGATGTCAAAGCAACCCCCCTCTCCTAGTAGAGTTGCCTGGTGGCTTTTGAGGTGAGATCCAATATTCGAATTCAGAGCCTGCTTGAGGATTTGTTTACATTAAATAAATGACACAGGGATCTTCTTTGAAGTAGCCGACGCTCTAGCCCGTTACACCAGCAAGCCCCTCTAATATTTGTAGAGAATTTAATTATTAATATATAACAATTTTTATTATTTTTAATTTGTGAGATTTAATTTTATTTACTAAAATTAATTGACTAATCCAGGGCCGGAACTAGGAGATTTTTAGGGGGGGGGGGCAAAATTTAATTTGCCGCCCCCTCCTTAAAATTTTTCCTGATCTCAAAAATTTTTCTGCGAAAAAAAATTTTATTCTATTTTTCTGTTGCACGGAACCAAAATTTTTTCCCCTCCGAAAAAATATTTTACTTTTTTTTTTAGAGACGCTAAATTTTTGCCACCCGCGTAACGAGAAATTTTTATCTTTATTTAATTGCCGCCCCCTGATATCTGCCGCCCGGGACACGTGCACCCACTGCCCCCCCCCCCCTAGATCCGGCCCTGGACTAATCTTTCTCATAAGATGCGCTAAAACCCAATGGGTAAAATTCTTGATTTTTATGAATTTTAGGCCTCCCCAAATGGGGATTCAAGTATTTTCCACTCCATGACGTGTCCTCTATAAAGAGTGCAAAATTTAATTTGGAATTTATTTAATTCCACTCTCAATTGGAGAAAAATGCTCGTGTCACCAAATCCCCATTTGGGCGTGGCGAGGCTCACAAAATTCATAAATTTTCCTCTCGCAAAGCTCTGGGTTTGTATCTTTCAACAATAAAATCTTTCAAACTAAAAATAATAAAAATTGATAGAAATTTATTTTTAACAATTTTTTTTTATAAGTTTACAAAATAATATTTACACGAATTATTTGAAAGTCACAGCCCAGCTAGCTGGTTTATCTCAATATTTTATAATTTAAAATCTCGACACAAAAAAGCCTGGAGTGACAGACAGCACATCACACAACTTTCGATTGCTGAATGTGTGCGGTCAATTACATCAGATGTAAACGTTAATTCAGCTTATATAAAAATGATTCTTTTGAAAACTGAATTAATGGACTATCTGGGATATATTTAAGAATTATAAATCAATAAAGATACAAAATTATTACTCCTGAAGAAGAGAACGTTTTGATTTAACTAAAAGTGCAACTGTGAATTATTGCTTAATTCTAATAGTGCAATTGTTTTGTTTTGCTCAAATGATTGCAATTGACCAACCAGCTGTTGTATAGGTGGCAGGCCGAGCGAGTTGCTTGTCACTATCAGTGAGGTATTTATCAAAGGAGGTGTCAATCAAATCCCAGACAGCTAGAGATCCATCAGAATAGCCTGCCACGACCACGTGACTACTCTGCCCCGGGTCTACGCATAGCGTCGTTATTTTCCGCCCTTCCGATGTTAAGACACTTTTTGGCTTTTTAAAACATGTAATATCTAAGAGATTCCATTCCGCTATTAAATCAGATTCATTATTATTAGGTGACGAATGCTAAAATTAAAAACAAATAAACATATGCATGCATGTTAGAACAAGTGAACATTGAAGGGAAAAATAATTTTGGATTAAATTGTTGGGATTGAATTGGATGCAAGACATATTCGATCACACATAAAATTTGGACCTTTTAGAAGTGGAGAAAAAATTCTACCTTAAGATTCTCGACGATTTAGACCTCCCTGGGTTTTCTATGTGGTCACGATTACTTAAAAACTTTCAATCAGCGAGATCGATGAAATTTGCTATGTATTTCTTAAACTAAAATTGTCCTTGAATATTATTTTAAGGGAGCGCATTTTCTATTAAACTTTATATCTCTAAAACTTGAGCCGATGGCATTTTTGAAATGAGCGCTACCCAAACTCCCAGGAATAGCTTTACATTTCAATGCATCATTGTATTATTATTTTAAATTAAAGCCTGCCTGCACCTTCTTTTTTTCTCCAAAAATATAGCCTATTTCCATAGGCGCCGGAACTGGGGGGGGCAAGGGTATTGCCCCCCCCCCCCCGGCATCCTACAGGGGGGCAGAGGGGGGCAAAATTTCTTTTTATTTCATTTATTTTTAAAAATGATATATTTTTACTTTTAAAAAAATAAAATCTTCTAAATTAAAAAAAAAATTAGAAGAGTAGGAAATTCATTTTTTTCCAAATTTTTGATAAAATCACTACCAATTTTTTAAAATTTTAATTTTATTAAAATTGTGATTTTATTTAAAATTTTTAAAGTTTTATAGTAGATTTGTTTTTGTTTTATACGATTTAAACATATTAAATTATTTTAATTTTCTAAAAAATTTTTTGCCCCCCCCCCCCCTGATTCAAATTTGTTCCGGCGCCCCTGCCTATTTCTTTTTATTTGTTACTACTTTTATTTAACCGACGCATTTTCTTAAACGAGAATATAGACAGGGTGATCCATTTAAATTTGGACGAAATTCAATTTGAAATTTCCGCTATATTAAAAGTCAGACTAGATTAAAAATTTTTTTTTTCTCGGGTTCCTATATCTGAAACACACTTACTTTGCCATTGGCCAAATGGTTTTTCCGACGGCCATTTAATTAAGTTAAAAAAAAAAAAAGTCAGACTGTGTTGCCACCTCGCACTAAATTAATTAGATACGTGAATCGGACATCTATAATCTCAAAATGGCAGGAATATAGCCGAAGAGCGGCGATCATTGAGGGCCTTTGTGCCGTACGATGTTGCCCAGAGAGGAGTCTGAAAACGGTCCGAACCCGCTCAAACAATAATTTGATTCAGAACTGGCTCTCAGACAAGGGCGGTCCTAGCCTTACATTTTGGGGGGGGTCACTGTTTTTTTTTTTATAGTATAAATAAATGGGCCTGGACCCCAATAAATATATATTAATCAAATATGAGTATCGTTTAAGTCTTAAATGGCCTAAGTTGCCGAAAAGATTGTGTGAATGGGGGAGTGAGTGGGAAAAAAGTGTATGTTAAAAAAAAAACGATTTTGGGGGGGGGGGGGGTCACGACCCCCTTGACCCCCCCTCTGGGACCGCCCTTGCTCTCAGATAAGGTCAACATATTGTGGTCCAAGGACTTTTGGCAGTAACGTCATTTCAGTTTTTGCTTGGGGGGGGGGGGGGCAAAAAATTGTTTTACTTCCTGTGAGACTTTTAATTTATATACCATACATATAAACATATATACCTCTATATATTTATCTATATTTATTTATAAAGAAAGAGTGTGAGTTTAGGGCTAAGCTCAGAATTTACTATTTTTTCCAAAGCCTTGGGGGGGGGGGGCAAATTCCCCCTCTGCCCCCCCCTCAAATGACGTCCCTGACTTTTGGCCTCCAAATAGTCCTGATATGAACATTCCCAACTACTACGTGTGGGGAGTAGTTGAGAGGATTATCAACAAATCGGGGGGGGGGCCTCCAAGCTGCTATAAATGCAGCATTTGCGATGATGGACCGGGGGCTCAATTAAAAAGTTCCAGGATTGAACCAAGGGGAGGGCTACATCGAGTGAGATAACTTAGGAAGGATCGCTTAAGTTAGATATTAAAGCATTTATTTATATTTTTAATATTAACTCTAATAAATATGACTTTTATACCAAAATGTCCGGATTTAAGTGGATCACCCTCTATATACCGATATACTATTTACTTACTTAGGCATTTAAATAATTTCCCCCTAAAACGTACTGAATATGCTTTCCATCTAACTACACCATGTCACGAAGAACATAAATTCTTAACTCTAATTCAACTAACAAAATTAATTCTCAGTATTTACCATCGATATCAAAATATTTGGCCGCAACGGTGAAAATCGAATGAGTTCACATCGACGTCCAATTAAAATCCCTTCTTTATTCTCTTCATTTATTGGTGCATTAAGCCTTAGATATCCTTCAGAAAATGTTAATATTGAATTTGAATGTAACCTTTCGATACTAGACGAGTTCTCTTCCAAAAGTGTCAAAATCACCTTTAGTAGCAAAAAAAAAAAAAAAATACAAAAATAGATAAATATATAATTAAATTTAAAATTGATTAAAAAACTCATTCATTACTTGTTCTGTATTGAGTAAAAATTTTCTTAATCTAGTATAGTCTAGAGGTTGCGAATTGAAATCGATTTCTTCTGATGATAAATCGCCACCAACACCGAGATGATGCTGTAAGGAATGAATAAATTTATTTATTTATTTATTTATTCAAAATATACAGACAAATTTGTCCATTTTACAATATTGACTACAATAATATGTTTAGACCTTTGACAATGAATAATTTTAACATTCTTCACAGCTGCCTCTCATTCAAACTTAAGTACATCCAATTTGAATCCTACGTCTGTCAGATCAACCGCATTATCATTAACAAATCTACACATTCTCTCCAATGGATTGTTGGCTGTATAAGAATGAGTAAAGTTTCCCAGAACAAATGTGGAATTGATCCTTGTTTGCACAGTGGGAGCCCTAAATTTTAATTGGGCCAAGAGCAATGGGCAGTCAACTAATCCTTCAATCAATTTTTGAAGGAATTTAATGTCGTTATAAACACGCAATGATCCAAGAGAGGGAAGACTGAGTGCCAATGATATAGTCCTATAATTATGGTCAATAAAAGGGTCAGGGAGCCCCAAACGCGACGCAACTGTTCGAAAAAACTTATGTTGCACAGTTTCCAGCCTCCCGATGTGAATTTGAAAAATCGGTGACCACACACTTGATGCATACATGAGAATGGGCCTAACCAAGAGGGAATACAACGCCTTTAAAGCCGCAACAGATGTAAACTCACGACACGTCCTCTTGATAAATCCCAGTTGTTGAAGCGATCTATTGACTGTGGCTTCAACATGATTATTAAAACTCATCTTACTGTCAAAGATCACTCCAAGGTCCCTAACGGATGTAACACTCTCAAGGGCTACCCCATTTAAATGATAATTGTTATCAGTGGCAGATCTAGATCTTTTAAAACAGATAGATTTACATTTTTTTGGATTAAGAGAAAGATCATTCTTCGAACACCACTGAGAAAGTGATCTCAAGCTTTGTTGCATAGCATCAACATCATGTTCCGTCTCTATACTCTTAAAGATTTTTAAATCATCGGCAAATAGTAAAAATTCCACGTTATCAAAATTATTGCTAATATCATCAATAAATATGTCAAACAGCAATGGTCCCAAATGCGAACCCTGCGGAACACCCGATAAAACATTAATTTCATAAGAAACATAATTTTTGTATTTGACATATTGAATTCTGCCCTTCAAGTAAGTATCGAACCAGTTTAACAAAGGCCCAGCAATTCCGAAAGACTCTAGTTTTTGTAAGAGCAGATTATGATTAACCGAATCAAATGCCTTACTAAAATCGGTATATATACTATCAACTGGTATTTTGTTCTCTAATGATTTCAAAATATACTGAGTGTAATAAATAAGGTTACCCTCGATATTCCTTCTATTTACAAAACCAAACTGCCTTTCAGTTAGATATGGAAAAATTAATGATTTGAGCTTATCAGTAATGATTGCCTCAAACAATTTAGGTATAGTACTCATTATTGATATAGGCCTATAATTAGAGATATCATTTTTTGCACCTGCCTTGTGGATAGGTGTAACAAAAGCTGATTTCCAGGAAGGGGAATTAATTTGTTTAAAGAAAGGGGGATAAAATATATAGAGTGAGGGAGCCATTGCCAAAACAAAGTTAAGTGGACAATTTTAAGACCATCTTCCCCCCCCCCCCCCCCGCCATACCATAATATGACCGCCACCTTCGTAAATATTGTTTCTGCATTACTGCATTTTTACTTTCTCTTAACTCTATATATAGAGAAAAAGTATTGGATTCATGTCAAAAATTCGATGTTGAGATTTTGAGGTCTGTTGCGCAACCACCCCTATATTAACTACACACTCACTGGTAACACCACACCCCCACCTAGAGCAAGTTGTAAAAATGTAAACAAAGAGAAACGTAAACTAACATGTGTAAATTAATTTCTCAAACGACATCGAAAAAAATTAATACAAATAGAAGGCAAGCAACTCATACTCGAAAAATTTAAATTTTTGGCAAATTTCACCCCGGAGAAGTAAACACCAACCAACCTGTAAAGAAAACGATAATATCCTTGATGCCCAGAGTTCGAGGACGAACTCTAAATTAAAAGGGAGAGTGATGTTATGGGGTGCGAGACCAAAGGTCAAAAATCCCGAAAGAGTTAGCCTGAGCAAAATTGTTTAATTTAGAAATTATATTTTTGGTATATTCAGCTAAATTAAATAAAGTAAAATTGCAAATTTATACATTCGAATGGAAAACACGTCCGATCTAACTCTTTCGCTGAGGCATGGATTTTGGTCTCGCATAAATACGAATCGACGACCCGGACCCCGGGCCGTTTACCCATAAATCTGAACAAACAGTCTCTTTTTGAATACCCAAAACTCCCTCCCTCACCAACGGCCATCTACAGCGACTACAACGGGCATCCCGGAGCACAGCAGCAACGGACAGCACAACAGGTCCCCTGAATCCAAAAAAGTGATTTTTGCGGCATGGTCTGTCTGTGTGGCAATTTAAAGCATGAAGGAATTGAGCTAGGAGGTTGAAATTTTATATTTAAGTTAGGCACCCCCCTAGAGCGTGAAAATATGCTTTTAATTGAAATCGACCATAAAGTACTAGACTTTACTGATGTACTTTTTCAGTTTCTCAAAATTCGCTCCAACCAATATTTATTCAATTGTTTCGAAATTTTTCACACATAGACTCAAGGGCGGATGAAGGGGGGGGGGGGGGGTAAAGGGGGGGTAATTACCCCCCCCCCCCAAGATTTAAAAAAAAATACTTTTTTTCGAAAAAAAGATTTATTTTTAATGTAAAATTTTAAAAATTATTACTTCAAAATTTGATTTGTATTTATATTCTGGCAAACAAGTACAGAATGCGCCTTTAAATTACCGAAATTAAGAAAAAATAGTGTGCTGTTCGACGAGTCACACCAGATTACTCCCCCCCCCCCCCCTCCCCCGAGAAAGACCTCTCGATCCGCCCTTGCATAGACTAGGGGCAGAGGCCAAGAACTGAAAAGCTTTTCGTAAACATTGTACCATTAGGGGGGAGGGGGCTCTAGAGGGGGGAATATTTTTTTCTTGAATAGTGGGTGGGCAAAGTTGTGCGCTCGGCTTAGTCCGACCCTTTTTTTTCGGAGACGTAAATCTATTCTGCCTTGCATTCATTGTGACAAAGTAAAGAAAATTGCCAAATTAAGCTGGTCTGAAAGGATTAAATAATGCAGCATCGAAATTTACAACTGAAGAGTTGGAATTATCGATAAATTCGAGAGTCGGCTATATAAAAAAAACCTAGCGTGGCAAGCACCGAACACTTGTGTGCACACCATATTTTATTAAAAAATAATACTCACCAAAGATAGTCCAGTATTCAAGTCTGAATGTTCCTCAAGCGAAGTCCTATAAGCAACCGGGAATTGGGTCCATTTATCACGGGTTTGCCAATTCTCTGTTTGTGTTTCTGCTTCGGCACCTGCTGTTTGAGTTTGAGCTGAACAAACGGCTAATTGTCCAAACATTTTCATAAAATCATCATAATCCATAGGCGGTTGATTAAAAAGATCAAAAAAAATCTGATTAAGTTCTATGATTTTAAATAATTCTTGACCACGGCGATGAGCCTTAAAAGAAATAACCATCAAGTGATGAAAAGGGGAATGTAAAAAAAAAGAATTTTTTTTTTTTTTTTTTTGAAACTTTATTTACCCATCAAATTTATTTGAATTCATTACAATAATAATCGCAGAACAGTTTTTTTTGGGGACTTTATAACTTTAACAATGAGTAAAAGGAGAGCAAAATAGGAATTGTCGTTCAACTTTGCACAAATTAGGGCTGACTGGGAAAAGTTAACTGTTGACGTTTTTATTTGACATGTGTGGTGTGAGTATCAACAATGAACTTTATTCTATCAGCCTCGTTCGATAGGTAATCAAAGTGGAAAATATATTTGCTTAATTTAATATACAGTGAGTGATACAAAAAGTGCTCAATACAAGTGTAAATTTCCAACTTTGTTCATCATCTATTTATCATAATAGAAACTTTCTCTAATTTTTTATTTTTTTTAAATTGTTGCATTCAATTCAATTTCGAATGCTCAAGTCCAAGTGTACCATTTCTCAATCTAAAGGCTCATTTTTTTATTTTTAATTAAATATTCAATTGTAGGCAGCCAAGACAAGAAATAAAACGCAAATTTAATTTCAGTGTGCTCGTCGACATTTCGCCCCCCTTCCTCAGGAATAAATTTGAACAATTGTCATTTGTTGAGATATTTTTAACATTTAGATTACAATATATAAGATAGCAGATATATTTTAATTCGATAAAAGATGTTGTTAAAGCAATTCTCTGTATTCTAATCGAATAATTGACACCTGCTCAGTCCTGAGGAAGGGGGCAATTAGCACCCGAAACGTCGACGAGCACACTGAAATAAAATTGTGTTTTATTTCTCGTCCTTGTTTGTCATAGATTTCACCATGGGAAAAGATCAAATAAAAATGTATAAAAGAGGCAGGTTCGATAAATCTGTGCGCTCACCTCCCTAGTACAGTCGGGGGCACAAGTGCCTGATGTGTTAGAGAGTGGAACCTTAAGCTTAGACAAACAAAACAAAATGTAGACGGATTTATCTTTATTCTAAACAGAATTTGTCACTCCAGTTATTAATTAGGCAGGTACCCGGGGGAGGGGGGGTAAAGGGGTAATTACCCCCCCCCTGAGATTGGAGAAAAAAAAATTTCTTTTATTTTTAATATAATATATTTAAAAATTAATATTCAAAAATTAGATTTGTATATATATTTTTATTTTCTCTTACTTATATATGTAATACTGCGAGCGTGTCAAAAATTCGATGCCGAGGATGTTGATGAAAACACTCGTTTTGAGGGTGCCTCATTCCAAAAAGTGGGTTCCTCCAATCTATTGGAGTGTTTGTTCAAATCTATTTTGACACAAAAAATCTTGTAAACAAGTATAGAATACAACTTTAAATTACCGAAAGAAAGAGAAAGTTGTGTGCTGTGCGATCAGTCACAGCAGGTTTTTTTTTTTATTATAAGTAGAGAGCGGAGAAAAAAGTCTTTCGACTTTTGTCAGTTTTGAGACTCTTGATGGTTTTATTTGATATCTCCACCGATCTCTTAAAAATAAATGTTTTTTGAGATTTTGAAATAGATTGATTTTCCCCTCAGTTTTTTGTTTTGAATTTTGAAAAAATTGTTTCATGAACATTTTTTTTTTTCTTTGCTATTCTTTTTATTATTTGTTTATTTTGTAAAATATTTTTGGTTTTATTGAAATGTATAAATGATGTGGTGCCCGCCTAATAATATAAAAAAAGGGGTAATAATAATATTTTAATTAATAATTATATTTCATATTTTGTTTAATATAAAGACGAATGAGTCACCGCACAAGTGCGAGCGAGGTCAAGGATCGGATAACTGCTGACGCTAGGGCTAAACGGAAAGAGAATAACAACTCAGGTTGCAATCTCGCAACTAAAAAACAACACCTGCAAATATGCAGATTCCAAAGAAAGTAAATGACCGCATATCGCTGACGGTGTGTCTAAATCTTAAATAAATAACAAACTCAAATTACTGCAAATCCAGCAGGAGAAATAAATATCTGATATCCTTCCCATGAGGAAGAATAGCAAAATGGGCAGTAATATAAAGACGATCGCTGACTTTGCTAGCACGTGTAAGAAAAACAATATAGGATGACGTCGATTCAAGCTATAAAAGCTGAGGTCGCCTCGTCCTCTTCAGTTAGTCCTTAGAGAGACTCCTGACACATAACATCAGTGTCAGAGCAGTTAGTCTCTAGTTTGACTCTGTACACACGACATCTGTGTTAATTGTACTATAACCAATAAAACTTGTCTAAATTCAACAACCTAGTTTCATTTATAAGAAGAAAAGGGTCTCTAGCAACCCAAGGAACGCTAGGTGATGGCAGCAGGTACTACGCAAAAGGAAAACATCCGTAGTGCACCCAACAATGATTTCGAATCAGGTACTTTATTTCTTAACCAATTTTTAAGTTGGTATTTTGGAGTGGCCTTAAAGCCTGCCTCCAAAAATAGGCGACCGCGGTCCCCCATTCGAGTCGAAAGCCTCTGTGCCAGTGTGCCTTGCTTACAATCTTTCGATCAAAAGCTCAGTGTTCTACGTCAAAAAAATTACTAGATTATTCAAATTTATCTAAATATTTGAATATTAAAAATGGAACCAGTCTTTACTGCGAGGCGTGTGACATTTCAGTAAGAATGTTTTATCTATAAGCTATTATATACGGTCAGAGATGCTCTTTTATTCTAAAATTGAAAAATAATAAGTCTTTTGTAATTTTGTTAAATTTATAGCAGGAAGTATATGAGGAGAATTAGGACTATCGACCACTAGGTTATAAAAGACAATAACAGAAAATAAAGATTCATTTAAAAATGTTTTATAGTTAAGGGATATTATAAAATTATCTTAGGAAAAATAAAAAAAATTTCCTATGGGTTATAATACTAGGGGAAAAAAAATATATATATTTTTTTATTTCGCCTCTCTTCTTTCATTTGTTAAGATGTCACCTAAAAGAAAACAAGTCACACTCGATAGATTTTTCTCTATAAGAGAAGAAAGATAAAGTTAATAAAGAATTAATAGACACAGTTCAACACCTTGTGTCTCTCAAATTCTCCAGAAGAAGAAAAGAACCTTGTGATCAAGAAGACGGCCCAGCTAAAAACCTCAAAATCCGACTATCTAATATGTCTAAAAGCGATAAAATTTTAAATTATTTTCAAAAAAATCTGAACTCCTTTAGATATAAATACTTTAGAAAATATTTCGGCCCGTTCTGAAGATGCTTTGTGGCGCTCATATCGCGCGCCACACAGCCTCGCTTTACAGCGCGGCCGCTAGGGCGACGCCGCTCCCGGAAGCATGTGGTCCGACTCAAAACCACGCTAACCGTTTGGCGTCACTTCGTTCCCGGCTTCGACTCGACACACGTGTGCCTCAAGCTCCCGACGCCACATCGCCCTCGCTTCTCCGGCCTATTTCCTTTCAACTGTATATCTTTATATATAAATATCTTCGTGTAAATAAAACCCTGTAAATAAACCTGCTTTTATTTAACCTTTTCCTATACCCACACTGGTGACCCCGGTCACAGCCAGGACGGACAAGACCGTCACGCTCCTCATGCGCGGAGAAAACGTCACCGTCTCGTTAGACAAGGTGAAGCCTGCGTTCCTTATCGCCGACGCCGACGATCCAGCCAGCACAGCCACACCGGGACCCAGCGGGACGAACCCCGCCAGCCTCGCCGACTATACCGAGTGAGGCGACACCCGCACCTTCGCCGTGCCGTCCACGACGAGGGGAACGGCCCCCGCAGGCGCGCCGACTACGACCCGCGCGGGTCGACACGTTCACCTTCCGACCAGGCTCAGGGACTTCACCACATGATCCCACTCTTCGGAGAAAAGGGGGGGGGGGTGGCGCTCATATCGCGCGCCTCACAGGCTCGCCTTACAGCGCGGCCGCTAGGGCGACGCCGCTCCCGGAAGCATGTGGTCCGACTCAAAACCACGCTAACCGCTTGGCGTCACTTCGTTCCCGGCTTCGACTTTTTGACACATCGTGTGCCCTTCAAGCCCGACGCCACATCGCCCTCGCTTCCGGCCTATTTCCTTTCAACTGTATATCTTTATATATAAATATCTTCGCATAAATATCTTCGTGTAAATAAAACCCCTGTAAATAAACCTTACTTTTATTTAATCTTTTCCTATACCCACACTTTCAAAGAAATTTGCAAAGATATTGGTTTAAAAAACGATCGAAAAAATAGAGAAAACATTAAAATGACATGGAAACGTAAAAATTTTTTATTTTCTTCTTG
>JAKCPI010011425.1:0-13306 GCA_023213315.1 Euborellia annulipes
AAGAATCTGATCATGTTAATTAATATTATAATTAGTGAAAAAAAAACGATTAATCAATTTGCAATTCATTTCGTTAAACAGGAATTTTTATTCACCGGAGGACTTTCCCATCTCGGTGAAATATTGACTTTATACAACTCAAGTTTTTTTTTTTTTTTTTTTTTATTCAAATAAATATTGTACAGTATATATTAGTAAAAATATTTGTCGGAGCAAATTTTTATCAAAATATCAATATTTTAACTGATAAAATAAATCTATTCTCTAAAAACAGACGTTAAAATTTAAAATAAACAAAATAGGTGTAAAAACAATCGGCGATAAAAAAATGCTATTCAAAATCACTTTCTTGTCTCAAATATCTATTCTATAAACAAAAACTTTAAAGCCAAAGCGTTAACATTTAGTAAATGATGTTAAAAATTAATGTCATGTCTAGGGGGTGGCTTTAATATTTTAAAGTCGTATTTAAAATAAAAATGGATGCAGAAGGAGGCATATGAGATTAAGAAAATTAAGTAAACAATATTTTATTTTCAGGATTTATTAGATTAGATCCTGAAAGCAAAATTTTATTTTCAGGATTTATTAGATCAGACCCTGAAAATTTTGTTTACTTTATTTTCTTAATCTCATTATTTTGGAAGACGTATTTATAATACGTAATTCAATTAAGACGTATTTATAATAAGTATGTAATTCAATTAATGAAAAGCCTTAAAAAAGATTATTCCGTAGCTAATGTTTGAAACTTCTAACCTAGTGTTTTTATAGATATATGGCCTCGGCCCTTGGTGTAGTGGTTAGCGTGCTGGCCTTGTGTACCAAGGGTCGCGAGTTCGCATCCTGTCTTATGCGACAAAAAGTTATTTCAATTTAATTGGCTACCAATAAATCGAAATAAATAGAGACGGGTCTAAATGACGTCCGTTGCGAAAAAAGACCTTAAAAAAAAAAAAAAAAAAAAAAAAAATAGAGATATTCAGAAAATTCCCAAATTGTCTCGGCGGAGTGGTCAAATTTAAAAAACAAAAATTAGAATTTTTTTTAACATTTTGATTTCACAAAAAAAAAAAAAAAAAAAAAAATGAAATTTGTAATTATTTATTAAATCAATACCAAATCTAAATACACTTTGGATCTCTCCCGGGCTCCATTAATTTTAACTTCTCCAGTAGAGTTGTCATATTTAAATTAAAAATTTATTTTTTTAAATCCGTAATTACTAAAAATATATATTTTTTTATATATATATATATATATATATATATATATATATATATGGTTATACAGTATATAAACTTTTATAAAACTCTTCTTCAGTTAAATTATACGTAATGATAATTTTCAGATAACTTGAATTTATAACTCAGTGCAAATGATTAATTTTAAACTCGCTCAGGGTAAAAAAAAAAAAAAAATAGCTCTCTTCAATTTGAATACATGAATAAATTAGAATTAGGAAGAAGGATGATGTTTTTTTTATTTTTTAATTCTTGTTTTTCTTTTTAATTTTTTTTTTCTTTCTCTCTTTCTTTTTCTCTCTTGTTTATTTGAAGAAGTGCTAAAAATGATTGAATTAATAAAAAGGGTTCTTTTGACTAAGTTTTTCTTATTAGCTCTTTAATTAGTCGAGTGGAGACTAATCCGTGCTGGGCTTAAGAGGCGGTTATTAAGGGGCTTTTTGCTCTTGTAGGGGGTGGCACCCCTGGGGAATTGGGCATCAACCCTTGCTTGCAGTTGCCAAAAGCTAATCATTGTTTTCGCTGCATAATATGGATGCTGGGGTTCGTTGTGTCCTCAACGAGAGACAATCATCGGTAGCTTTGATGTTCCTTTGACGAAAGATGTTTTTTTTTTTAAATAGTCTACTCTAGTGAGAAACCAAAGAGAGAAGAATTATCTATTTTCTATTGTCGCCCCTATTAATAAAAGAAACAAGCTATTATTCATAGACAAGAAATAAACTTTTTTAATTAAATGTATAATTGGAGAATTAAAATAATGAATTAACCAAAAATGAGTATCTAGATGCAATCTTTTTCTTAATTTTTAAACTTTATATGCCAGTGACCCGTGGCTAGGGCTGGACGGTAATGGATTTTCATTACCGGCTCCGGTAAAAGGAAAAAACCGAAAGATAGATGAAAACCGGTTTGTACCGAGTTCTGAGAAAAACCGGTTTTTGTCGAAAGTAGATTTTTACCGAGTTTCGAGAAAAGCCGGTTTTTGTCGAAAGTAGATTTTTACCGTAGGGCGATTTTTATCGTATTTTTTTCGTTTTCCATATTATTACTTATATTTCCTTTGATTTTACTTCAATTTTTATTCACTTTCATAAAATTATACACTCCAAATATACTGAAGATTTTAAGAGTAGATCACGAAGATTTCATTGAAATGCCTCGAGAATTCATTATTTTTAAATATTAGCGACTGTCATTTTGGAGAATTTTTTTGACTTTCTTGTTAAAATATCTTTAAAAGCGGTCGGCAGAAACTTTTGATTTTATTTTTAACATATTCCTCGGAAGTGAATTAATAAAATGTAAGTTTTTTGTTTTTGTATCATTTGCACAGATTCCCATATAATTCGATATGTGTGAATTTCGTCGTTATTTCCCATAGACTACATGTTAAATTTCAATTTTTTAAAAATTAATTACACGATAACCCTGTGTCAGATCTGCTTCAAAATTTTATTTTATACGTATTTGATAGTGATTAATAACATATTAAAAAATTAGCTTTTAATCTACCAAAGTGCTTTAATGTCCGAACAACCTTAAGTGATTAATAAAAATACAAAATGCTTCTACCCCAATATAGAAAAATTCATCTGGAAATTTGAATCAAATTATCAATTCTTCACTGTGTATTTTCAAATTATAAAAATAAATATTCTTTTTTGAAAATGACACATCCAAAAAAAATCTTTGATTAATTTAATTCCAGTTCAATTTTCAAAAAAGATGAGTTTGATTGATAATATAAATGAGTCTGTAAATTCTTTCTAGCGTATAAATTAAAATTTAATTTTGCTTTTAAACAAAAATAAAAAAAAATCCATGTCAATGGGTGACTATTATCCAATTTAGAAGCCCCTCGGCGATGCCGAGATAATAGAATCCATTTTGTAGTCACCAGCCAGGCGTAAGAAAAGAGGGAAAAAGGGGAGGCTTTTTGAACTGTAACCCTCTCTCTCTCTTTTTTTGGGGATGACACAGTGAGATGTGACATCGGGGGTGATATGTCGCGTGACATACACGTGGCTGATTGACACAGAGGTGACCAAATGGTCGTCTCACTGTTTTAACTAGAACTAAATAGAAATCACCCCTCAAATAAGGTGCCAAATATTTATTCATAGAAACTTGAAGATTTGTTGAAAAATTTTACAAAGTGAGGAATAATATCGAATTGGTGGTCGAAATACATGTAAGAAATGAGGGCTTAATTAAATATCTAATAATATTTATGAAAAGGGAGGTTGCAGAGAGCGAGAGGAATAAATTGAATTTAGTAAATATTTACACATCTCACTCTATTAAAATTATATTTACTTAAGAAAATATTTAAACAAAATTAGTAAAAATGGTGTCGTTTTAATCTCATTTTCAAATAAATGACATCTTGAATTATATCACTAATTAATCAAAATAAAAAAAATCCAGAGAAAAATCTGGTGTGACTGGCGCACAGCACACAACTTTCTCTTACCTTCGGTAATCGAAAGTTGTGTACTGTGCTTGTCACACCAGATTTTTTGTGTCGACATGTATTTAGTTTCCGACAGTAGGGTACAATTGAATTCAAGATGTAAAATTTATAAGTATGGCAAAATGTTTATATTTTGATACCATGGCAACCATTTCTCCTATCTTTTCTATGGAGTACAAGAGTAAAGTGGTCTTCAGAAGATTTCAATCACAAAATGAGAATATACATTTTATAGAGAATCTAAAAAATAATTGATTTTTGAATTTTAAAAAAAATCGTTGGAGCAAATTTTGAGAAAATCGAAAAAAACTGAAAAACTACATCAGTAAAGTACTAGTACTTTTGGGCCGATTTTGATTAAAAGCTTCGTGTCACGTCCCATGGGGGTGTCTAACTTAAATATAAAATTTCAACCTTCTAGCTCTTTTCGTTCTTGAGATATTTTGTTCACAGACACACACACACACAGACAGACACACAGACACACAGACAGACCATGTCGCGAAAACCACTTTTTTGGATTCAGGGGACCTCAAAACGTGAAGATCCATCAAAATCTCGACATCGAATTTTTGACATGAATCCAATACTTTCTCTCTCTATATATTAACATATATATAGAGGTAAGAGAAAGTAAAAAAGAGATCATAATTAGAACGGGAATACTGTTTCGTTTTAAGGCCTTTTTCGGTATCTGTGACCATGGATACCCAATCACCATTTTTGGATTTAGAATTTTGTAATATTTATATTATGTTCTTGTATCGATATTGTTTGTAATGTTTCTATTTTTGTAATCATTTTTGTAAATGGGCGGAGTGGTCGCTGGCTGGAAGCCTAAGACCGAAACGTCAGACGTAAGCGCGTTAATTTAATTAAAATAATTTTGGCATCATAAGTTTTTAATTTTTTTTTATTCGTAACCTTCAGTCTACAACCACAGTTGTTAGTAATTTTTTTTTTAATTTATTTATTGCAATAATTAAAGCGATAGCTTTACGAGTATATTGAGGTAGGCAGGGGAAAGGTAGGAGAACAGTTCTCCATATCTTCCACAGACGAAATATCATCACGAAATTTTAATAGAAATATGTATTGTGATCGATTCAGAAAAATAAACAAGATGTGAAGTCAATTTTCTTTCATTCAAACTTTCCCCCTCATGGCTGACTTTTCAGTACGAGAACTAAGCCATCTTCCTTGGCGTTTTACTGAGAGCAGATCACTTGCTGAATGTTGTGGCTGTTTAAAAATTCACACACTAGCTGACACTATCAGCCGGCTTTGAAGATGGCCAAGACCTCAGACCGAAACGTCAACCGTGAGGGGTGAAAGGTTGAATAAAAGAAAATTGGCTGCACATGTCTTGTTTATTTTTCTGACTTCATCACCATTAAGCCTACAGTCAGGGGGCGAAGCTCAACTGGGGCGCCTTTTTTCGTTCGAGCTTTTTTTTTTTTGTAGGCTATACAAAGCTCATTCGAGTTTTTTTTTGTATTTTTCTCCAGATTTTGTGATATAAAATGTATTTATTATGAAATTAAAAAAAAGCCAGAGATTTTAAAAAAGGTAAAGCCGGATGCGCGAGGGGCGGCGAAGTGGGGGGGGGGCGAGTGCCCCCCTTCGCCCTCACCTGGATACACTGCTGAGACCGACTGTCTTAAATTAGATTCGTATTAATTTAAACTCTTAACAGTCCTATTTACATTTATTATTGTATTCCAATTCTATATAAAATAGAATAGAATACAGTGACTCATAAATCGTATTCTCTTTCCTTTTCTTTTTTTGTTGTAATCTAACCAAAATTTATTTGTTCAAATGTATTTTCCAAATCATAACACTTAAAGAGCCTCCTTCTGTGTGTGGGATTCATTTTCCATTTGAGGCTCTTTTGAAATGTTAAACACTTTGGGTAGTTTGCACGTAATTTATGCCCCGTAGTCTGTTTATGAACGTGATGGGATCTGTGGGTTTTTTTTCACTATGTTAAAGGGAGGAGAGAGAGAGATGGATCAATTGGGGTGAGGTGAATTAGGGCCTTTCCTCCCCCTTTAAGCCCTTAGTGCAACGGGTCGGAAAGGAGTTTTAGTCAAAGGCTCAGGAAGTCGGAAGAAGATCTTCTTCATTGGAAGACAAAATACGACATTGTACAGATGAGGGGTGGAGGTGGGGGTGTTTTGACGAGGAAATGTTTCATTTCCATAATTGCAAGTCTCGTAGAATGGAATCGCGAGATTAAATACTTACTATTTTACATTTTCCTCTCTCTATTCGTTTTGATAGATTTCTTTCAGTCAAATTAATTTTTTTTTTATTTTAATCCCTAATATGTCGATAATAAGAAAAAAAATACCAGAGGGGAACGGCTAAAGGACTCCCTTTTTTTCTCCCCACTGTTCATCCATAATGTTCTTTTATCAATTTTTTCAAAGCATTCTAATATCATTTTTAAGATTAATAACTCGAAAAATTATTTAAAAGTTATAGTAAGTTCAAGAGAAGAAAAAAAAATTTAAACTGATTAAACCAAGCGCTTTGAAAGCTTAGATTGGCGACACCGAGCAATCAGAGTGTGGAACGTCCCTTGCTAGCCATCGGTACTTTGTATTTAAAAATTTATGCAATAAAACTATATCACTAAATGGCCTCTCAAGCCGAAAAGGGTTTAAAAAATCTGATTAAATTCTCAATATACAGGACGCAAAGGTATGGGAGTTTAAACCTTCCTCTCCTTGAAAAAAATAAAAATCTGGTGTCACTGGTCGTACAGCATACAATTTTCTCTTAACTTCGGCAATTGAAAGTTGTGTTCTGTACTTGTCACATATATTTAGTTTCCGCGAGTATATATTGGCATAAGATGCCAAAAAGACTAAAAAAATGTACTATCGGAAACTAAATATACATCAACACAAAAAAATCTGATGTGTCAGTGCATAACAGAACAGAAAGTTATGCTGTGTGATCAGTCATACCAGATTTTTTTCTGGTACCATGGGGTAATGGCAGAGATTTATTCTTTATAACCTCCATTTCTCAAAAAATTTTCTGTTCTCAGTCTTTATTTATTTCAATTTAATTCATAGTCACTATTAACGAAGAATTAATTTAAATAATTATTTTATTAGGAAAATACTTATAGAATTACTTTAAAAAAGGGACAGGGAGATTTGTTTCTGCTTCCATGCATCTCAACATTGACAGAGGGTGAAAATTAAATAGAAAAGCACGACACTTTGGTTAACATCCGGGGGCGGAAATAGGAGGGTAAGAAACTTACGCCCAGCCGCGTTTATCAAGGCAATGCTAATGCAGTAATATAAAAAAAAGGGATGAGAGTTGTGGAGGGGGAAGGATTTTAAAATGACGGTCGCAAATTCAAAGAGACAATACATGTGTGACAGATTCTTCAAGGAAATAAAATTAAAGTACAACGATAGAATCACTTCCGGGCTTTTAAAAATTATTTACAATAGTTACATCGATCTCCTTTTTATGCCTTTTAGCGCGTATGAAATTTATTACAAAAGATAAAATTTCAGAAGCTATGACGTCATCAAGAAATAAAACATTCTATTTTATTATTATTTTCTAGAGTATTGGTTTGATTTGATAGAATCATACCTTAAATTAAGCAACTCCCAAATTATGTATGCATAATTTTATTTAAACAAATTTTCACTTTGCTAGTATTTAATTTAGTAGCCTAATGAAATTTAAAATATCTTTAGATTACAAATGTATTATAAAATTGCTCAGGCGTCCACATCTTGTGGGTACGTGGATGGCGACCACGAGCTGACCTAGCTGGGTCTGGAGCTTCTTTTCTTTGCATGATAGTCTCTTTCCTTCTATATTTTCAACAGGAGTCAGACCGCGCGACGGACCGGCCTGTACTATTCCTTCCCGGTCGTAAAAACCTCCACCACCGCCGACCCCGCACCGCGGGATTAAGACAAAGAAAGAAGAAGAAGAAGACAAATATAAAATAAAAAAAATTATAACTTCAACAAGTATATATTATTAAAATATAGTACTAAAGATTAAAAAAATAAATAATAAAAAAAATATAAAATAAATTAAAGGGAAACTTTTTTTTATTTCATTGAAGGTCTTTTTCGGCATCAGAGGCCATTTAGACCCTATTTATTTAAATTGATTGGTATCCAATTCAATTGAAATAATCCTTCAGAACTCCTCTAGAGTAGTGGAGGGGGGATATTTTAAATTTCTAGAGGGATTTAATAATAGGGCACACAAAGTCCACTTGAGTCGGAGCAAGTTCACAGTACTTGGTAACGGCTGTAGAATAAGCAGTCGAAACGTTGTTACAGTATTTATATATTTTTAATAAATATTTAATACAAAAATGTGGTCTATAAATAAATATTCTCCTAATAATAACAGCTCCTGATATATTTATCTGGAAAGTGAGGAGGTATTTCAATACAATATTATTGTATGTATTTAGTGTAAAGAACATGATGTAATTATTAACCTGATAGCTTTTCGACCTTTTACACATAAACCCTATAATTGTTAAAGGGTCTTAATTTTGACTGAGTCATTCAGGTCCTTTTATACGAGAAGGAAGTGATGTCAGAACGTCATTTTGTAAAATATATCCAAATGATTTATTTATGCACTATAATTTTTGACTTTTTGAGCTGTAAAATCGATACTTTCTTGCTGAATGTTATTTTTAAAAAATGATGATAATTTGGGAAGTATTAAAACATTATTCTTTTGTGGATTTAATGACCATCAAAATTTTATGAATATTAAGAAAGGGCTTTTAAAGATATTTTTTAAAAAAATATTATTTTAAGTGGTCGTAAAAAATAATGTATTTCCAATTCTTTGTTTTTATTTATTTTAATATCAGGAAATTTAATTTAGAAAATAGGCTGTTTCTATCAAGTTGATTTGCAAATTCATTCCCCTTGTCACGAGTCTGATCAAGCAATCAGGCACAATAACAGGCAATTACACAAGAAGAGAGGGCAAATGATCACACTATGCTAATATCTGCCAAGCATTTGCATGAGAAAGCAGACAGTAGTGCCCTGAGGAAGGGGCGTTTCGAGTAACGGGGTGATAGAAATTGGGTTTGGAAATGTGGACTTGCCAACGCCAATTAGAAAGTCAAAAAGAGGGTCCTCCGACTATAATTTATTTATTTATTTAATTTCTAATAAACGGCCAAATAATTAACATATAGTAGGATTATTAATTAAAAAGTAATATAAATCAAACTTTTAAATAATAAAAATACAGAGTTAAAGCATTAGCTTCTGGTGCTAGAGGTCTAGGGTTCGCATCTCGTATAAGACAATTAAAAAATTATATTTAAGCTTTCTACCGTAGGCTCTTGTTGAAACATTATCTTATATACACTTCTGAAGATGATAGCAATGTCGAATCGCGTTAAGTAATTTAATAATTAAATCAATTTTGAAACAAATAACCTCGTGTTTATTTATTTGTATCAATCAAATGTGAACGATACTATCCTTCTCACTACAATTAAAATAATAAGGACGGGGTCTAAATGGCCTGAGATGTCAAAAAATTATAAACAAATGTTTTAAAAGTATATAATTAATTATAAGGGGGTGCATG
Source organism: Euborellia annulipes (assembly GCA_023213315.1). Lineage (NCBI taxonomy): Eukaryota > Metazoa > Arthropoda > Insecta > Dermaptera > Anisolabididae > Euborellia > Euborellia annulipes. The sequence continues at coordinate 9,346 of JAKCPI010011425.1, forward strand.
AAATGTTACCAACTCAAAACGCTATAAAAAATTTGTTTTTCAGTATTTTTATTTAGGTACATGGAATAAAACGATGTTTTATTAAAATAAGTAATGTTTAGAATAATTTTTACTTTTGTAATAAATAAAAATAAATTTTCTATAGTGTTTTGGGTTACTAAGGGTAACACTTCACGCGCCGACCCCTGTATAAATTACATTAAGAAAAACGATATCTGTATTCGGATAAATATGATTCCTTAAGGGCTAGAATCAAGTGAAGGAGAGAAGGAGGTTCGGTGATACTTTGAACTAATTCCCGTCCCAAGGCCGAAAAAACAATTCGCAGGAATCCTCATTTTATATTATATTATATTTATAAAATTAATTAGATAAGTAATGTTAATACTTTTTTTTACTCAATCCACGTGTTTAAATGAAATTAAAAAATTTACGACCAAAAGCAATTGGAAATTGTTTATTACTTTGCCATCAGAGTCACGCCAACCCTTCATTCTTTTTTTTTTTTAAATAAACGACCCGATGGCCATTAAATGGATGGAGGAAATCTTTATCTATTTAATAAAATGGCGAAATTGAAAGAAACTTTCATCAGACTTTAATTACATTTACTAATATTTATTTTATACTTAACAATAGAGAATAATAGACTCCTCAATAGCCATTAAGGTAATTTCTCTTTAAGATGATTTTCACTGGATAATAATTTTACTTTCATTAAGTTACAGTTATTAAGCACTTAATTAATCGTAATGTTATTTATTTAATTTTAAGAACGACAAAGGTGGTACCTTTGGAAGGGAGGAAGGGTTTAAAGTTTTTTTTTTTTTTTTTAAGCTACTTTGCTATTATTCAGAACTTTCGGGGATTTTATAATAGGGTCGCCACTGACTGAATTGTGTGATATACGTATCAAATAGTATTTTTCTAAACTTTTTTTTTAAATTCTTTAATATTAATTTGTGGCCCCTCCCTTCTTTCTAAAAAAAAATAAAATGTGAAAATAATTTTGACCTCTTTTAGAGTTTGTCTTATATGAGTTTGATATAGTAGCGCAACCAGGAGGAAATTTTGGAAGAAGATTGAAAAAAGTCTCTAAAGCGGCGGTATATGTAATTTTTTAGTATTGAGAACTTTATTGTAATTTCATTTTAAAAAATCTTTGCATTTGCTTTAAATGTTGATAAGCTCTCGGGCCTTGGTGTAGGGATTAGCGTGCTGCCCTTCAAAACGTCGACGGTTTACATCCCGACTCATGCGACAATTTATTTCAATTTAATTGGCTACCAATAAATTGAAATAAATAGAGACGGGGTCTAAATGGCCTCCGTTACCGAAAAAGACCTTAAATTAATTAAAAAAAAAAAAAAAAAATGTTTATAACAAATTTTCGAAAATTTCTGCCTAAAAGAAGCATTAACCCCTCATCCAATAAGAAAAAAAAACATTTAATATTTTATTAGAAGAAAGGGACGGGAGCCTTCGCGGGAACAGCAGCCAGATGAAATAAAAAAGCTTTAGATTGTAATTGGAAGATTTTCGCTGGATAAGATGTATAGGAAAGAACCGGAGAATAAAAACCAGCAATTGATGGACCCCTCACATCATCTTTAATTGGCAAATATTTCGACTGGCATTACGCCTAGTCATCATCAGTGCAAACAAATGATTTGGTGGAGGGCCCGTGTCAAACAATGGTTGAGGATTATTTTAAAATTTTTCGGAGAAGCAGGGGTCAGACGCAAGTGCAAGCGAAGTTTCGCGAAGAAACTTCGCTTGCACTTGCGTCGACCCCGCTTCTCCGAAAATTTAAAATAATCCTCAACCATTGTTTGACACGGGCCCTCCACCAAATCATTTGTTTGCACTGATGATGACTAGGCGTAATGCCAGTCGAAATATTTGCCAATTAAAGATGATGGAGAGGGTCCATCAATTGCTGGTTTTTATTCTCCGGTTCTTTCCTAAAAAAGCTTTATATTTTATTGCCTCATTGCCCTGAGGATGAGTGCGACTAGCACTCGAAACATTGGCAACAAAATATAAAGCTTTTTTATTTCACTGTTCCCGGGAAGGCTCCCGTCCCTTTCTTCTAATTAACAATCTACAGCCGTTCAACTCAAGAAATTTTATTAAATAATTTAATTTAAATCCTGAATTTTTTTCTTATTATGGTTTGAATATTTTTTTTGCCTTTATATTTTCCACCCGCCTTAAGTTTGGATCGTCTCTTTAAGAGCATAGAGATAACAGAAATGACACAGTTAATGTGGGTAAATCACGGTCGTCATTGACACGTTCACCGTGGGAAGGCTATTAAAATTTTTTACTTTCTTTCTTTTGAAAATCGGAAAAAAATGTTCAGGCGATCCAATTTTTAAAATTTTCTATAGTTATATAATATTGTATTATAACATTTAAACTTTCGACCGTAGGTTTTCGTTGAAACATTTTGTAAATTAAAATTAAATACTAGGTAATTTGTTTCAAAAGTTTTATTAATTTTATAATTGAAACAATTAACGTAGTATTTAATTTATATATTTAATTTTAAATATTGCATTATATAATATTTATAAATCTAATATAGGGCTATAAGTTTTTTTTTAGGGTAAGACTACTCCGCCATCCCTCACGATACAATATAAAAAATAAAATTACAAAATTACAAAACTATTTAGTTATAATATAGAGTAGCCTATATATCAAAAATTAATTAGCTTTTTTGAGAAAACAAATAGGATTGTTTTTTCTCAAAAGTATTTCTATATCACACTGAGAAACATTGGACTCTTCTAGGCTTTAAAAATTTAATAAAATTTAAAAGAAAAAAAAATTCACCCTGTCAATTTATTCATTTAGGGGTTAACTTAATTTATTATTGGATCATTAAAATCCCTCATTCTATAGAATCTTTTAGTTTAGTGTCTTTTGAAATCGAAAAAGATCAATTAAGCTGATAAGTTATCAGCCATCAGGTCGTAAATTTTGACGTGACATTAAGGGATTAAGGGCAGACAAAGAAAGGGTTGGCGAGCTGATTGCTTAAAATAGCCAACAATTTCTCTGGCCAATGGGCATTTTGTGTTTGTGATTAGCGATCAAGAAGATGGGTTTAGAAAACAAGAAGGACAAGAAGGAAAATAAGAAGGGAGGAGGAGTAAAGAGGCGAAGAGCAATGCACGAAGAGGGCCAACGCCCACCCACGCCCCATCCCAGCACACCTGCACTATGCTCTTCATATGGACCCCTTCTCTTCTCTTCTTTTATACGCCCTTCAAGAGCTTGTAGTTACACACGAAAACACTCACACACATCGATCAAAGAGAGAGAGAGATCAACTTGAATAAACACTCGGATTTCTATAGGAAATCAAACTCGAACCGACAAATAACAAAATTCTTATCAGAGAGGAAAAAATAAATATTTAGTTTAGTCAAAAAATAAATGGCTTGAAATTTCTGAGAAATGTAAAAAAAAAAAATAATAGTACATATATTTATTACGAGTTATCAAAGAGAGCATAAATTGCCCCCCGAAATTTATTTATTTATTTATTATTACTACAAAGTTGAATATTTAATTTTTTTGGTTATAGAGCATTGGCTTGACATACAAAGCAACAAAAATCTGGTGTGACTGGTCGCACAGCACAAAGCTTTCTCTTACCTTCGGTAATTGAAAGTTGTGTACTGTGCTTGTCACACCAGATGATTTGTGTCGACATATATTTAGTACCCAACAGTTAGGGTCCGACCGGAACAAGATTTTCAGCCGATACCGAAACTGAAACCGAATATTGGGCCTCAATCTTAGTTTCGGCCGAAACCGTAACCGAAACAGAAACTTGTATTTCCTATAAAAAATTCATATCATTTTACCTTTCCCTTTTTTTTTTTGAAATTTTTTCCGCCCCTTCGGAAAAATTTTTTCGCCTCTCCCGTGAAAATCATTTTACCTT